>JBBPBX010018561.1:28134-45453 GCA_038048925.1 Garcialebias charrua | reverse complement strand
CTGCAGTCTCGACGGCGGTCTCCTCGCCTGCAGTCTCGACGGCGGTCTCCTCGCCTGCAGTCTCGACGGCGGTCTCCTCGCCTGCAGTCTCGACGGCGGTCTCCTCGCCTGCAGTCTCGACGGCGGTCTCCTCGCCTGCAGTCTCG
Organism: Garcialebias charrua; assembly: GCA_038048925.1. NCBI lineage: Eukaryota > Metazoa > Chordata > Actinopteri > Cyprinodontiformes > Rivulidae > Garcialebias > Garcialebias charrua. The sequence goes on along the minus strand of JBBPBX010018561.1, from coordinate 45,307 downwards.
ACGGCGGTCTCCTCGGCTGCAGTCTCGACGGCGGTCTCCTCGCCTGCAGTCTCGACGGCGGTCTCCTCGGCTGCAGTCTCGACGGCGGTCTCCTCGCCTGCAGTCTCGACGGCGGTCTCCTCGCCTGCAGTCTCGACGCGCCCGACGACGTCTCGGAGGGTCCCCACGACAAGGGTCCCGACGAAGAGGGTTCCCACGACGTCTCGGAGGGTCCCCACGACGAGGGTCCCGACGAAGAGGGTCCCCACGACGTCTCGGAGGGTCCCACGACGAGGGTCCCGACGAAGAGGGTCCCCACGACGTCTCGGAGGGTCCCCACGACGAGGGTCCCGACGAAGAGGGTCCCCACGACGTCTCGGAGGGTCCCTACGACGAGGGTCCCGACGAAGAGGGTCCCCACGACGTCTCGGAGGGTCCCCACGAAGAGGGTCCCCACGACGTCTCGGAGGGTCCCCACAATAAGGATCCCGACGAAGAGGGTCCCCACGACAAGGGTCTCGACGAAGCAGACAACGTCTCCGAGGGTCTCGACGAAGCAGACGACGTCAGCAGACGACGTCTCTGAGGGTCCTGACGAAGCAGACGACGTCTCAGAGGGTCCTGACGAAGCAGACGACGTCTCAGAGGGTCCTGACGAAGCAGACGACGTCTCAGAGGGTCCTGAAGAAGCACACAACGTCTCAGAGGGTCCTGACGACGAGGTCCCCAACGACGTCTCAGAGGGTCCTGACGACGAGGTCCCCAACGACGTCTCAGAGGGTCCTGACGACGAGGTCCCCAACGACGTCTCAGAGGGTCCTGACGACGAGGTCCCCAACGACGTCTCAGAGGGTCCTGACGACGAGGTCCCCAACGACGTCTCAGAGGGTCCTGACGACGAGGTCCCCAACGACGTCTCAGAGGGTCCTGACGACGAGGTCCCCAACGACGTCTCAGAGGGTCCTGACGACGAGGTCCCCAACGACGTCTCAGAGGGTCCTGACGACGAGGTCCCCAACGACGTCTCAGAGGGTCCTGACGACGAGGTCCCCAACGACGTCTTAGTCGCCCGCCTCGGCGCCCGACGAAGTCTTATCGCCCGCCTCGGCGCCCGCCGAAGTCTTATCGCCCGCCTCGGCGCCCGCCGAAGTCTTATCGCCCGCCTCGGCGCCCAACGACGTCTTATCGCCCGCCTCGGCGCCCAACGACGGGGGTCCTGGCGACGCCGACGACTGTGTTCCGGCCGACGAAGAAGGTGTACCGGCCGACGAAGTAGGTGTACCGGCCGACGACTGTGTTCCGGCTGACGAAGAAGGTGTACTAGCCGACTGTGGTGTCCCAGCCGTCCCTTTCCTTGGGGGTGTGTTTCTTGCTGGATGGTACTCTGGTCGTCCGCCTGACGTGCTGCCGCATGATGGGCGACCTCCTGGGCGCCCCCCGGATCTGGCTGTTGGTGATGGGCGGCCTCCTGGGCGCCCCCCGGATCAGGCTGATGTTGGCCCGCCGTCCTGCCTGTTACCTCCCTCCGCCCGCCCTTGTTCTTGTGGGGTCCGTCTTGAGGGTGTCGGGTGTCACCCTTGAGGGGGGGGTTATGTCAGGCTCTGTCCCTGTCTATTTCTTTAGGTTCTGTTTCTTTGTTATTTTGTGTTCCCCTCCTGCCATGCTTTGTTTACTGGTTTCGGTGTATCTCATTCAGTCTCTGTCATTTCCCACTCCTCAGTCTATCTCTCTGTGCTCAGGCCTTCAGCATTAATCATTCACAGCTGGTCCTCATTCTAATCACCCCAGGTGCTCCTCACTGTCTCGTTTGTGTCAGTATATAAACTCTGTGTATTCACTCCTTGAGCACCGGGGCTTTGTCTTTCCACGGTGTGTGATCTGCTCATCTCATCTCAGTAAGTGTTTTTGCTCCACTATCAGCATTATTATTTTTGTTAAATAAATCATTGTTCATTTTACATTCGTGAGCCAGTCTGTTTTTCTGCACGTGGGTTCCAACATTAAACAGCAGATCATGACATACAGTCAGCAAAACTGACCGCTGCAATATCCCTACAACATATCCATGTCCATGGATGCCAAGTGTCCCGTTGCTCTTGTGTTGCTGGACCTTACAGCTGCATTTGACACAGTAGACCACACTGTCCTTCTATCTCGTCTTCAACATTACCGGTATATTGGCATATCTGGTACAACACTCAAGTGGTTCACTGCCTACTTGACCAATAGAGCATTATCTGTCATGTTGGATAATCTTTCTTCCTCCACTGCCGTTCTCTCTTGTGGTGTGCCACAAGGTTCTATTCTTGGACCTCTCCTCTTCTCACTGTACATGCTGCCTCTTGGATCAGTAATAGCCAGACATAACTTTTCTTTTCATTGCTATGCTAAAGATGTACAAATTTACTTACCAATGAAACCCAAAAACAGTAACCTTCTCACCCCCTATGCTGATTGTATTGCTGACATTAAACAGTGGCTTCATCATATTTTTTTTGTTTTTAAACAAAGGAAAGACAGAATGCATCTTTGGTGATGATGCTCCCTGTAACTTTGGTGCTCTGACTTCCAAGCTTAGACCAAAAGTTAAAAACTTGGGGGTGACATTTGACAAGGACTTAAAACTTGATAAACAAAAAGTGTCTGTAGTCAAGGTCTGTTTTTATCAATTACGTCTTTTATACAAAATTAAAGGTTCAGTATGTAATTTCTGGAACACAGGAAAATTTTGAACAGAGACCATATATGGCTCTGTTACCCTTACTCTGCTGAAATTCAAATTCAAGCTCTGTTTTTATTGGCTGGTTACAAACTCTGTTTTTATTGGCTGGTTAACGGTGGGTCACTGTGGCTTTTTAGAAATGCTTTTAGAGAAGCAAGGGGACAATAGTTTTTTTCAGAGATTACTTGTCTAAAATCAGTATGTCAGGAGGTAGTGACAGAGTGAAGAAATATGTTAAAAATATATTGTTAGAAAAGTTACATACAGCTCCTTTAAGCCTTTTTTTAAATCGTTTTGATTTGGAAAAGGCCATTCATGGTTTTATCACCTCAAGGCTCGACTACTGCAATTCCCTATATGCAGGAATCTCCCAATCCTCCATTAGACGTCTTCAATTGGTCCAAAATGCTGCAGCTCGACTTTTAACCAACACCTCCAGACGTGAACACATTACCCCTGTTTTATTTTCTCTCCACTGGCTTCCAATCAATTTTAGAATTAAAATTAAAATTTTATTATTCACTTTTAAAACTCTCAATGGTCTTGCCCCACTATATTTGACTGATCTTGTAGCTGTCCGTGAATATAGGAGAACACTGAGATCATCTAATACATTTCTCCTGTCTGTCCCAAAGACCAACTACAAACGATGGGGTGACCGAGCCTTTTCTGTTGTTGCACCCAGACTCTGGAACCAGCTACCTCTGGACTTGCACTCCATCACTGATATGGAGTTTTTTAAATCTAATCTTAAAACCTTTTTATTCAGGCAGGCTTTTAATACCTAGTATTTCTTTGTCATTCTTGTTATGTCTTAATTGTTTTCAAATTTTAACTGGCTGTTTTTTTTATATTTTAATTGTTTGTTTTTTATTTCTGTATTGTTCAGCACTTTGTGCACCTTCTGGCTGCTGAAAAGGGTTCTATAAATAAAGTTTGATTGATTGATTGATTGATTGAAACGATTGGTGGTTGCAGTTAATTATTGGTTCAAAGGAAAAAATCTGTTCTCTGACACTTGACACCCATCTTTTAATCTCTGCATATTAAACACACACAAAAAATGCCTACATTACTTTCAACTGGGGCTACAGAAATTTATGTGTAACAACAGCAACATACTCCTAATTGGTCACTAGTAATCTAAAGTTGTGATTTGAAAAGCTTTGGTGTAATTTGTGGCAACAAATTTTACTTGACCCTCTTAAAAAATGGGTGTTTTAACTTAGTCACTGACCAATTTTATGATTGATGCAATTTTTTTTATTAAAAATGGCACATGACAAGATAAAAAAAATCACTTGGATAAATGGTTAAAGATTTTCCAGTAAATTCATCATGTCTTAGAAAAGTCTTTTTTTTTTTTTACTGAAATTGCAAAGAAGCCTTTGCTGGTGAAGATTCTCAGTCGTCCAGGACATGATAAATCAAAAAAGGCGTTCAATACAAAAACAACTGGACTTTATTTGTAACAGAAGATGTTTCGCTCATCATCCGATGAGCTTTCTCAATTCAATGAGGAGACTGTGAGAGGGAGAGAGAAGTTATAAGCAAGCTGGGCCACTGGTACACACCAAACTAGGTAAATTGGAAGCTAACACACACACATACTTGGGATAACACGTGCCTGTGACCCATTCAAAGTTCAGTGTGTGAAAGCAGAGCTTACAGAAAACACACACACATCCTACTGTATGTAAATTGACAAAAACCACACTTCACACATTGATACCAAGGACCTGTCAAAGTCTTTGTTAGTCTAATTCACAAGTGAGGCTCCTCTGTTCTCATCAGGTGGGAAGCGTCTGGGAACCAGCTGCAGGGCCGCACCATAAGTTTTAGAGCCAGTTTACACAGCGCGTATTTTGAGTGTAACCGCTACTTTCTCTTTGCGACTTTGCTTATCGCCTACACAACGCTGCTGGCCCCCCTCTTTGACACCGATACTTTTCTGATCCTGCTCTCAAAGTGGAACTTTTTCGCAGACCCCCCGTTGATAATGTAAACATCTCCCGTGGAGCTTTTGTTTGAACACATGCACGCAGCACGCACGCGCAGACAGCCGGCATTTTAACAATGGCGGTGGACTGGACAGTGGACACACGCACCACTTTCTGAACTATAGCTGATGGAATATATTTTGATTCTCATATTTAATTATTCTACACCTTACCTGCATCTGTGTTGGAAGAGCCAGCTGCCTGGATCCAGTTGTCTGTTAACGAGGCAGTCGGACATTTCACGTGTCACGCTGCACTATAACATACTAAATGTGCTATATATTAACAGTTTAACAATAATAAACAGTATTTATGTTAGCGTGGGAGATATTTAAATTTATCTGAGCTAAATGAAGCTATCTGGACTCGTTACGTCATGCCTAACATGCTGCTGAAAATGAAGACACCAGGTTGATTTTTAATTTATTTATTTATTCAACACCACAAACTCATGTCACAAACACTGAGAATTAAATTGAACACTTTTAAAAACACGTTAACCGAACTTTAATGAACTGGACTCTGTTGTTTTCATCCTGGTGGAAACTGGACCCACATCCGAACCGCCGGTCCGCTTCGTGGAACAGCTTCGACCTCGCAGGAAAAAAATAAAAATAAAACCTCAGTTGGTTGTTCTGTGATCGAACTAAACACAAGGAAACATTATTAAGAACATTGTTTACCTTGTAGCGCTGCTGGAAATCAGCTGATTCTCACGGACTAAAGTCAGACATGTTGACTCGGTTCCGGTCCAGTCAGCAACTGGTGTGCAGATGAAACGGTCCCACTTGGTGTCAAATCTGTTGACTCTTATCCAAATTCAGTGGTGTCAAAAGTATTCACATTCATTACTCAAGTAGAAGTATAGATACTGGGATTTAAAATTACTTTTGTAGAAGTAGAAGTATCAACTCTAGCTTTTTACTCAAGTAAAAGTAAAAAAGTACTGGTTTCAAAAACTACTTAAAAGTATAAAAGTAAAAGTAGCGTAAGAAAAAGCAACAACAAAGTGTTACGTGATACGGATACGTGTTTTTGAATTATAAAAATATGTATAAACAAATTATTACACAATTAACCATTTATTTTTAGTGCAAATAGAATTGCCAGAAACAAACATATCTTTTGAAAATTATGTATCTTTCTTAAACAGACCTCTGTCCTGCTTAATAACTTAAAACAGAATTATGTATCTTTCTTAAACAGACCTCTGTCCTGCTTAATAACTTAAAACAGTATTAAATAACAAAAAATCAATACGAACATTCTGTAATAGTGCATTTAGTGCAACGTGCAAATAAAGTTTGTAGTAAATTTGTAAACATAAACACATTGTGCCTCAAAGGCCATGGCTTTCCACTTGTAAACTTGTAAACTAAACAGTGGAACGTTACATTATGGAGTCAACCTATTTTTTCCATTTGTTTTTCTGCTGAGATCGTGCTGCAGCAAGGAATGCTCTGTTTTTCAGTGCCAACGAGTAAAACTCTGAGCAAGACATTTCATAATTTAGACTGACAATGAGCTCACTTCTAATTAGTTCAGTAGAACATTTGTTTTGCACATCAGTCCACTTACTTTTCATGAAAGAGAAAATCCTTTCCACAAACCCAGTGGAAGATGGGATGCTGAGGACAAAGGATACAACAGCTGGATGTTGGAGAGGTCAGCTGCCTGAAGAACTTGCATCCACTTCTCTGCTGTTCCCTGGGACTGCCACCTTTCTTTCTCCTGAGGTGAGGTGGTGAGGTGGTCTATCAGGCTGTTTGCAGTCACACATTCCTCATACAGCTCATCCATAGACATGTTTAGCCTGCCAAAAGGTGTTAAAGTTCATTAGTGACACATAGCCTAGGTTATGTAGTGATAAATAAATGGAAAAACGTGTATTGTTTATATTTATAATTTAGCATTGTATTTAAACTACATTTTGAAATGTATTTATTAATTTACCTATATGAACTGTGTTTTTTTAAAGATGGACAAGGTTGTATGTTTGCATAGTGTAAAGTAAATTCACAATTATGTATTTATTTGTACGTGTCAATTGTACACTTTTGTTTATAACTATCAATAATTAAACATGGTTCACCACTACACTGGAAATTATTGAATTTTTACCTGCCAACCAGGTGAAGACTTTCAGTGATCTTCTCCACTTCCTCAAAGGATATTTTTCCAGATGCCAGAGAGAGGGGCTGAAGGTGAAAGAGCCAGTTTTCCTCTGAGAAGTCAAACCACTTCTGGACAGAACTGATGGCAGTTTTTTTTTTACATACCATATCTGCCTCTGGTGTTGCCCGGTGCAGAACAAATTGGTCAAGGGTTCTCCTGGTTTTGTTGTCTTTCACGTTTATATTTATTATACAACATTAGTATGTTACTAGGTCACTAGAAGTCAGTAATCAACTGATAAAAAAAAAAATCTTTCAGCTTACCTCAATATTAGGCATGTAACGTTGTACGAGATCTCGCGATATTAAACTCCCGCGATATCTCTCGTTGAGAGGTAACGTTGTCTCGCGAGACGCTAATGCTAGCGCTAGCAGAGCCCCCAGAGCCATATAAAGTATATATACGGCTCTGAGAGCCCCTAGCCAGTCAGCGTCACGGACAGCATGGCTTCGCCGGATGAAGTTGCTATAGAAGACGCCCCAACTACTGATTACAGTCCCGCAGACGCCTCTACATTGATGGAGGGTCCCAGCGCTGCCGACGCTGCCCCGGATGTAAAGACACACGTAAACACCGGTGTTGCCAGATAGAGTCCCACCCACCCAAAGCACTCTTTACCCGCAAAAGTCAGAAGGAAAATCGCGGTGAACCGCCCAATCTGGCAACACTGGTGAGTGACGACGGCTGCTGAAGCGGATATTATGTTCAATTTTTGGAAAGTCCTGCGTGAATATCTATATTCTACAAAAAAAAAAACGGCAAAATTAAAGAAAAGTAACGAGGCTATTTTTAAAAAGTAAGGAGTAGAAAGTACCAGTAATTGCGTGAAAATGTAAGAAGTAGAAGTATAAAGTAGGCTGAAAAATAATTACTTTACTAAAGTATAGATAACTAAAATTTGTACTTAAGTAAAGTAACGAAGTATTTATACTTCGTTACTTGACACCTCTGTCCAAATTCCAGCTTTAACTTGTTGTTAACTTGTTGACAACAACTTGTAGTAGCTGAACTTTTAGCCAGAGAGGAAAACAGGCTGCCTCGTGTGCTCTGTTTACCTCAGGCAGCAGTGGCACGCATGCGCAGTAGTGAAGGTTCCAAAAATCACAGCGCCATCTAATGGCCCAGCATGGTAACTACAGTAAATTCATGAGTACGGGGGGTGGGGGGGAGAGAGTCGTATCCACAGAATTCGCCCATGTCAACGCAAAACTTTCAACCTAATTAACATACCCAAAAGTTGCGTTTCCCCCACACAGTGTCCGTGTAAACAGGGCCTTAGAAAGTTGAAATCTGAGACCTCCTCCTCTGTTTAACTATGGTTTCTCTCGTTTTACATAAACAGCTTCCTTCACACCCCTCTCAAACCACCTGTGCTCTCTGTCTAAAATGTGCACATTCTGGTCCTCAAATGAGTGACCCTTGTCCGTGAGGTGGAAGCCTTTGTATTAAATTTTTGTATGAAGCTTAATAAATTGACAAGACAAGGAAGATAACGTTTTTGTGTCCTACAAATATTTTTTACAGAGTTTTGGCTGTATATCGGTAAGAAATATTAACAATGGGTTTATAATAAAACAGTATATAATTGAGTAAATTTTTGACACTGGCACTGTGTTTAGAGTTAAATACAATTAACAGTGGTGTTACATAGATCTTACACTTATTAAGAATAAATTGTAGGAGATGATTTAGAACAACACTTGAAAAGTAGCAATGTCATATTTAAATAACACTGTGAGTGTTATTTATCTCATAGAGTAAAAGTATATTAACAATTGTGAGTGTTAATTAAATTTTACCCAAAAACTAAATTTAACTCTAATCAGAGTAAAATCAACTCTAAAAATGTAACACTGAGAGCAGTGTAACTTTAACACTGTACAGGGCGGGACCATATGTAACCTGGCTCAGTGTTAAAATTGACTCTTTTAGTGTTGTTCTGACACTGCCCATTTTATTGTGTAGCTCCTATTAAGTCAAGTCAAAGTCAACTTTATTGTCAGAACTGCAATATGTACAGGACATACACAGGATTGAAATTGCGTTTCTCTCAGTCCCTCGGTGCAACAGTAACCATTTAAACACTAAAACACTGAAACATTTAATAAACATAAGCATAAAATAGTAAAAGTGTAACACTGTCCTGAGTTTTTGCATAGTAGTATAAAAGTATGAAAATTTACACCAACACTAAAACACTAAACATTTAATGAACATAAGCATAAAATGAAATAATAAAAGTGTAATACTGTCCTGAGTTTTTGCATAGTAGTATAAAAAGTATAAAAAGTATATCTATAAAATAAACTGAAGGTTCTAGCATTGACATTTGCAAAGAGTGGCAAAGCAGCATATGAGTTAATGTACACAGTATATGTATGAGGTAGTTGATGTTGGTATAGAGGCAAAGTGGCATATGCAGTAAGGCACATAAGGCACATTGGGCATCCTTAAATAAGGCTAGTCAGAGAATACTGTATATGTATCAGCAGTAGTGTAGATATAAAAGTAGTGTAAATGTAAACAGTAGTAATAAATGTAAACAGTAGTAATAAATGTAAACAGTATTAATAAATGTAAACAGTGAATGTAAACAGTAGTATGACTATAGGCAGTAATGTAATACAAACATTAGTGCAAATATGAGAAGTAGTGCAAACTGAATGAGCACATGACCGAGAGTTTAGTGAATAACCCGTTTGATGACACAGAGTCCAGTGTTAAAATCTTTGTGTTGTGTGGTAATGTGTGAGAAAGTTTTTTGTGTTAAGGCAGTTCAAATGGGAGGGGAGGCAGAGCAGGCAGAGTGTTTAGCATCCTGACTGCCTGATGAACAGAGCTGTCTCTCAGTCTGCTGGTTTGAGCCTGGAGACTTCTCAGTCTCCTCCCTGATGGCAGCAGTCTGAAGCAGCTGTGGGTGTGTGGGATCACCTGCCATGCAGAGGGCTTTCCGAGTGAGGCGGTTGCTGTGTAAGTCCTGCAGTGAGGGGAAGGAGGTGCCGACGATCTTCTCAGCTGCTTTCACGATGCGCTGGAGGCTCTTGCGGCAGGATGCAGTACATGCACCAAACCACACAGTGATGCAGCTGGTCAGGACACTTTCTATGGCACCTCTGTAGAAGGTGCACATGATGGGGGTTGAAGCTCCAGCCCTTTTCAGCTTGCGGAGAAAGTAGAGACGCTGGTGAGCCTTCTTGGCCAGTGATGCAGTGTTCCTGCTCCAGGACAGGTCCTCTGAGACGTGCACTCCCAGGAACTTGGTGCTGTCTACTCTCTCCACTGCGGTGCTGTTGATGGTCAGAGGGGCATGTTGGGCATCCCTCTTCCTGAAGTCCACAACAATCTCCTTTGTCTTCTCCACGTTGAGAGTGAGATTGTTGTGTCCGCACCACAAGGCCAGGCGGCTCACCTCGTTCCTGTAGTCCGTCTCATCGTTGTTGCTGATGAGACCTACCACTGTTGTGTCGTCCGCAAACTTGATGAAGTGGTTGGAGCTGTATGATGGTGTGCAGTCGTGTGTTAGCAGGGTGAATAGAAGGGGGCTCAGCACACATCCTTGTGGGGCCCCTGTGTTCAATGTGATGGTGCTAGATGTGTTACTCCCGACCCATACTGTCTGTGGTCTCCCGGTCAGGAAGTCTAGCAGCCAGTAACACATTGAGGTGTTCAGCCCCAGACTGTCCATTAACATTGAAACATTTAAGGTACATTTATATGGTAAAATGCTATACATGTTAAGGTGCATTAGGACCTTTAAAATTAGGAATATTTAAGAGAACCGGTACTCCCTGGGCTGCCACCTTACCGTGGTGGAGGGGTATGAGTGTCCCAATGATCCTAGGAGCTATGCTGTCAGGGGCTTCATGCCCCTAGTAGGGTCACCCAAGGCAGACAGGTCCTAGGTGAGGGACCAGACGAAGCGCAGCCCACAAGACCCCTTATGATGAGAAAAATAAATGGAAACAATGTTCCCTCGCCCGGACGCGGGTCACCGGGGCCCCACTCTGGAGCCAGGCCCGGAGGAGGGGCACGTTGGCGAGCGCCTGGTGGCCGGGCTTTTACCCATGGAGCTCGGCCGGGCACAGCCCGAAGAGGAGACGTGGGTCCCCCTTCCCATGGGCTCACCACCTGTGGGAGGGGCCAAAGGGGTCGGGTGCATTGTGGAATGGGTGGTGGCCGAGGGCGGGGACCCTGGCGGTCTGATCCTCGGCTACAGAAGCTGGCCATTGGGACATGGAATGTCACCTCTCTGGTGGGGAAGGAGCCTGAGCTAGTGTGTGAGGTTGAGAGGTTCCGGCTAGAAATAGTCGGACTCACCTCAACGCATGGCTCTGGCTCTGGAACCAGTTTCCTTGAGAGGGGTTGGACACTCTTCCACTCTGGAGTTGCCCCTGGTGAGAGGCGCCGAGCAGGAGTGGGCATACTGGTTGCCCCCCATCTTGGTGCCTGTACGTTGGGGTTCACCCCGGTGAACGAGAGGGTAGCCTCCCTTCGCCTACGTGTGGGGGGACGGGCTCTGACTGTTGTTTGTGCCTATGCGCCAAACGGCAGCGCAGATTACCCACCCTTTTTGGAGTCCTTGGAGGGGGTATTGGAGGGTGCGCCTCCTGGGGACTCCCTTGTTCTGCTGGGGGACTTCAACGCTCACGTGGGCAATGACAGTGAGACCTGGAGGGGTGTGGTTGGGAGGAACGGCCCCCCTGATCTGAACCCGAGTGGTGTTCTGTTGTTGGACTTCTGTGCTCGTCATGGATTGTCCATAACGAACACCATGTTCAGGCATAAGGGTGTCCATATGTGCTCTTGGCACCAGGACACCCTAGGTCGCAGTTCGATGATCGACTTTGTTGTCGTCTCATCTGATCTGCGGCCGCATGTCCTGGACACTCGGGTGAAGAGAGGGGCGGAGCTGTCAACTGACCACTACCTGGTGGTGAGTTGGCTCCGATGGTGGGGGAGGATGCCGGTCAGACCTGGCAGACCCAAACGTATTGTGAGGGTCTGCTGGGAACGTCTGGCAGAGTCTCCCGTAAGACGGAGCTTTAACTCCCACCTCCGGGAGAGCTTTGAACACGTTCCGAGGGAGGCGGGGGACATTGAGCCCGAGTGGGCCATGTTCCGCGCCTCTATTGTCGAGGCAGCTTATCAGAGTTGTGGCCGCAAGGTTGTTGGTGCCTGTCGTGGTGGCAACCCTCGAACCCGGTGGTGGACACCGGCGGTGAGGGATGCTGTCAAGCTGAAGAAGGAGTCCTATTGGGCCTTTTTGGCCTGTGGGACCCCGGAAGCAGCAGATAGGTACCGGCAGTCCAAGCGGCATGCGGCTCGGGTGGTTGCTGAGGCAAAAACTCGGGCGTGGGAGGAGTTCGGAGAGGCCATGGAGAATGACTTCCGTACGGCTTCGAGGCGATTCTGGTCCACCATCCGGCGTCTCAGGGGGGGAAAGCGGTACGCGACCAACACCATTTATGGTGGGGATGGCGTGCTGTTGACCTCAACTCGGGATGTTGTGAGTCGGTGGGCGGAGTACTTCGAAGACCTCCTCAATCCTACTGGCACGTCTTCCACTGAGGAAGTGGAGCCTGGGGACTTTGGGTCGGGCTCTCCAATCTCTGGTGCTGAGGTCGCCGAGGTGGTTAAAAAGCTCCGCGGTGGCAAGGCTCCTGGGGTGGATGAGATTCGTCCTGAGTTCCTTAGGGCTCTGGATGTTGTGGGGTTGTGTTGGCTTACGCGACTCTGCAATATCGCGTGGACATCGGGGGCAGTTCCCTTGGATTGGCAGACTGGGGTGGTGGTTCCCCTATTCAAAAAGGGGGACCGTAGGGTGTGTTCCAACTATAGAGGGGATCACACTCTTAAGCCTCCCTGGTAAGGTCTATTCAGGGGTTCTGGAGAGGAGGGTCCGTCGGATAGTCGAACCTCGGATTCAGGAGGAGCAGTGTGGTTTTCGTCCTGGTCGTGGAACACTAGACCAGCTCTACACCCTCAACAGGGTCCTGGAGGGTGCGTGGGAGTTTGCCCAACCAGTTTACATGTGCTTTGTGGACTTGGAAAAGGCATTCGACCGCGTCCCTCGGGGGCTTCTGTGGGGGGTACTCCGGGAGTATGGGGTACCGGGCCCTTTGATACGGGCTGTTGGGTCCCTGTACGACCGGTGTCAGAGCTTGGTCCGCATCGCTGGCAGTAAGTCAGGCTCGTTCCCTGTGAGAGTTGGACTCCGCCAAGGTTGCCCTTTGTCACCGATTCTGTTCATAACTTTTATGGACAGAATTTCTAGGCGCAGCCAAGGTGTTGAGAGGATCCGTTTTGGTGGCCTTAGAATCGCTTCTCTGTTTTTTGCAGATGATGTGGTCCTATTGGCTTCATCAGTTCGTGATCTACAGCTTTCGCTGGAGCGGTTTGCAGCTGAATGTGATGCGGCCGGGATGAGGATCAGTTCCTCCAAATCCGAGGCCATGGTCTTGAGCCGGAAAAGGGTAGCATGCCCTCTCCGGGTCGGGGAGGAGGTCCTGCCCCAAGTGGAGGAGTTTAAGTATCTCGGGATCTTGTTCACGAATGAGGGAAAACTGGAGCGTGAGATCGATAGGCGGATAGGTGCAGCGTCCGCAGTGAAGCGGGCGCTGTACCGGTCTGTCGTGGTGAAGAGAGAGCTGAGTCAAAAGGCAAAGCTCTCAATTTACCGATCGATCTACGTTCCCACCCTCATCTATGGTCATGAGCTTTGGGTTATGACCGAAAGAACAAGATCTCGGATACAAGCGGCTGAAATGAGTTTTCTCCGCAGGGTGTCTGGACTCTCCCTTAGAGATAGGGTGAGAAGCTCAGTCATCCGGGAGGGACTCGGAGTAGAGCCGCTGCTTCTCCACATCGAGAGGAGCCAGTTGAGGTGGCTCGGGCATCTGGTTAGGATGCCTCCTGGACGCCTCCCTGGTGAGGTGTTCCGGGCATGTCCCACCGGGAGGAGACCCAGAGGAAGACCCAGGACACGCTGGAGGGACTATGTTTCTCGGCTGGCCTGGGAACGCCTTGGGATTCCCCCAGAGGAGCTGCTCCAAGTGGCTGGGGAGAGGGAAGTCTGGGCCTCCCTACTTAGGCTGCTACCCCCGCGACCCGACCCCGGATAAGCGGACGAAAATGGATGGATGGATGGATGGTACTCAAAAAAAAAAGAGCTTGATTCTATTTATATTATGAACTTGTATTTCCGGTACTATAATTTATATATAATTTATTCATTTATATGTTTTTTGTTTGTTCTTTGTTGTTTTAGTGAGTCTAATTAGTTCTTCTCATCCTGAGCATTTAATTGTTCTGTTGACCTTGTGTTAATCTGCATTTGATAAATAAACACTATTTGAACTCGGAACTTTTTATTTTATTTTTTTAGAAATAGCCCCCCTGGTGGACATTTCACGGGCCGCCACTGGTAACCATTCATTAAAGGTTCAGTATGTAGCTTTTTTTATAAACATACTTCTTCTCCCAGTCACTTTTTTTTGACAGAGTGATGTTAGACAGCTAATCTTTGAGAAATACTATATTCCTCTGGCGTCTCCCGGTGGTTAAAATAGCATTTATAAAAACCAGAGCGGCCCGAGTTTGACCAGCCAATAAAAACAGAGTTATTTTCATGAACGAGCTTCCCCCGCCCTTCCCCCGCCTCTCCCAGCTGCAGCGCGCAGCCGGGCACGTTCCCGACAGAAACAGTAGCTGTTTCAAGATGGCGGAGGTGGCGAGAGCTTCGAGTGCTCAAAGGATTGCAAAGCGATGCAGAGTTAGCAACTTTCCTGCTTGAAAAGTAAGTGTCTTTGCTTGAATCATGTGATAGCGCAAATGCCATGATATTATCTACAACAGGCTAAAACCGTTTTCCGGCCTACAGCTGACGTGATGCTAATGGCAGCAGCTAACTCATTCAACCTCAGTATTGTTTCGATACGTACATTTAGTTATCCTAACTTATTGTATTGTGGATCAGCAAGCAGATATGATGAAAGTACTGTAACTGCGCTGTCTGTGTAAGAGAGGCATGATCACAACAACTAGCAATTAGCATATTGTCTGCTGATCATTTGGTGTTCATAATCTAAAAGTCTGTTAGTTCTCCTACACAATAAATGTTGTTGATGCATACATGTCAACCTCTTTGGACGTTTACCTGTATAAAGGGCCTCAAAAATCATTAATTTTTGGAATAAAATCTGTAAAACTTGCGGTGGGGTGGACGAGTTTGTCTGCTGCGGACATGAGCATGCAGTGAAGCAGGATGAAAGGAGAGCGTAAAAAGTTAAAATTTTACTTCTAGCAGCAGAACAGGATGGAAGATGGCTGTTTGATGCTATTTTTTAAATCATCCTACATGCTTTGATATGTTAGATAAATTTGTCATTGTGTGATAAATGTGTTGAAAAGAATATCTGATTATTGTTTGAACTACATTATATGTTTTTATGCAGAGATGATGACTTTGGGGAAGGTCTGAGAAGTAGTGAATTTGGGGAGACTCCCATTCAGGTTTTGGAAACAAGGTAAGTAAGGGGAAACTGTATTTATGTCAAGATTATTTTATGGTTTGCACTGCAACTAATATAACTGTGATCATAATATTATTACACAATTTTAAAATGTAGATGGTAAGGTTGTATGTCTAATATTGTTTATGAAATGTATTTCCACCAGATATTACGGTAGGCAGAAACAAAAACCAAAGTTTAATAGTTGTTTTTATATAATCCATCCATCCATCCATTTTCTTCCTCTTATCCGGGGTCGGGTCGCGGGGGTAGCAGCCTAAGTAGGGAGGCCCAGACTTCCCTCTCCCCAGCCACTTGGAGCAGCTCCTCTGGGGGAATCCCAAGGCGTTCCCAGGCCAGCCGAGAAACATAGTCCCTCCAGCGTGTCCTGGGTCTTCCTCTGGGCCTCCTCCCGGTGGGACATGCCCGGAACACCTCACCAGGGAGGCGTCCAGGAGGCATCCTAACCAGATGCCCGAGCCACCTCAACTGGAGAAGCAGCAGCTCTACTCTGAGTCCCTCGTGGATGACTGAGCTTCTCACCCTATCTCTAAGGGAGACTCCAAACACCCTGCGGAGAAAACTCATTTCAGACACTTGTATCCGTGTTCTCGTTCTTTCGGTCACAACCCAAAGCTCATGACCATAGATGAGGGTGGGAACGTAGATCGATCGGTAAATTGAGAGCTTTGTCTTTCGACTCAGCTCTCTCTTCACCACGACAGACCGGTACAGCGCCCGCTTCACTGCGGATGCTGCACCTATCCGCCTATCAATCTCACGCTCCAGTTTTTATATAATGTATTTGTTCATTGTTATGGCTTTTCTGTGCTGCAATTTTAGTGGTCATAAAATTAGAATAATACAGACGCACAATATTGACAATAAATAACTTTGAAGCTTATTTTTTTATTATTTTATTTTTCTAACCGCGTCACAGAAAAAGTACAACTTTATAAATTTAAGAATTTTTAAAAAGATGACTTAATTAAAATTCTGTGTTCATGTATAACATACACTTCACATGCACTGAACGTACGTATTTTAGTGCGTGTTAAAAATATGATTTTGTCTATACTTTCGAGTTAGTCTCATTAACTTTTATTGAGAGAATTTATTGAACTGGTACCCAAGTACATGTTTTTTTCTGTCCTGATCAAAATTGAATATTGTTTTTTCATAAAATAATGTAATGTGTTTCCTCAGTATCAATGTTAGTTTGTTTTTTACGTTTATATTTTTTTGATGTCCTCAGCCATTTCAGACCTGCTTCACCAGCAACCATCCCTCCTTTACCTGGACAACCTTCATGGTGCATCTGCCGTAGATGCAGAGAAATGCCGACCGTGGTAGAGAGGAAGTGCTGCAACCAACAGCCGCATCTGGGGCCAGGCACAGCTACCACTGAGTACAAACTCATCTCAGTGGGTTGCACCTGCGTGAGACCGAAGGTGATCAACCAGCACTGAGGACTGACCCATGGAGACCAGTTGAAGACCATCTCCACACGGGGTGTCCTCCAAAGATCTGTGGCAGGGTGTGGCCTTGGGGCAATTTCAATCCCAAAAATCCTCAATTAAAAGAAAATAACTTTTAAACGAGTTGATGAAGTTTATAAATGAACCTTAAAAAATTTATATATATATATATATTGTATATATACAGTAGTTATAAAAATAGTTATTTATTTATATAGATACCTATATTTATAACTATATATATATATAGTTATAAATATACTTGTTTATTTATATAAATAACTATATATATATATATATATATATATA
>JBBPBX010018561.1:0-19437 GCA_038048925.1 Garcialebias charrua | reverse complement strand
TATATATATATATATATATAATATTTATTATTATTTTTTGGATCATTCAAGTTCAAGAATAACTTGAACAGAAAATATATTAGTCCCATCCTTTGCGCCATTAGCCTCTGATTCTGTAACCTACGGTACTGTCAACGACGTCACCGAGTCCACCTGTTATACAAACCATTATTTTGAATTCTTTGTATTTGACCATATATATACTGTAGATTGTTGGTAGCTAGTACAAATTATTATGTTTGGACAAAGATGAGAAGATGGGACCTAGATAAAGTGTGATATCCACAGATTATTTAAGAGATTTCTAACTGACTCAGGATCTGCATCAAATAAACAAGAAAGAAAACTTGCTAAATTGACTAATGTGCTCAAAGTTTTAAAATGGTAACTGAACTTTTTGTTCTTATTAATGGAAAGTGTTTTGCATTAGTGCCTTTTTTAAACACAGGGTTTACCATGTCCTGGATAACAGAGGGTTTGCACAAACATAATTTTAATAATTATAAAAAAGGCAAAGCTGCATCACTGAGGTTTCATCCCTGATCTCTCCATTACCATTATGATATAACCTATAAGATAAAGACCATGATTTATTTTTGATTGGTAGAGAAAGTGAGGGATTTTTAAGCTCATGTTTTCGTCTACATTTTTTATAATTATTCACTATTTTTATGTTGTGTAGCTTAATTACGGTAAGCCTTATGAATCAATCACTCATTCATTGTTTTAAATTATAAACACAATGTGCTTTTGTTGAGAAATGTAAGTTTTAACCTCACACTTTCAAATGCAAATCCAACTATTTTAAAAACTCTGCACTACATGAACTTATTTTCTGCTCTACATAAAACTCATACTGTAGGGATGGCTACTCCCTGACACATACAGGACCATAAACCCCATTAGCGCTGCACCACTCACCCCATCCAGCAAGTAACAGCTTGAGCAGGTAGTGTTTGTAGTAGGTGTTGAACACCTTGATCAGCAGGAGATAGAGGTGAAGCGCCTCTATGGCCATCCAGGTGAAGCAGCAGAGCAGAGAGTAATGCATGAGTGCTGCAACCAATTCACACACCCAGTCTGGCTTCATTCTGGCCCCCCACTCAGTCAGCAGGAAGGTTGAATTGAGCAGAAATAAGGCTCCGCTCAGAGATACGTGGATGGAGAGGGAGTAATCCATTTTGTTATTTCTAAAAAGAAAAAGATTCAACAAAAACACGATTAGACCACAATATGAGACACTACTTGTTAAATTCCAACAGCAGGACTTCAGTTCAATCCTCCTGCAATTATTTAACATAAATCACATGCTTTTAAATTGGTTAAAATATCAGATTGTCAGCATCAATTCTTTCAACCTGATGGCATTTAAAGATTGTTTTAGGATGATTTTTTTCCTATCTAGAATATGATCAGGAACAGAATCAGTGAATAGATGACACTTTCTGCAGACAATATGGTCTAAAACTGGAAACTTAAATTACTCTGGAGCAGGGAGAGTTTGGTGTGTGCAGAATCTAAGCGGCTGCTCCCGGGTCAACAGGGGCCACCCAAGACAGGCTGATTTATGTATGTTTACAGTAATTGTAATCATTAAAAAAAACATATTCTAACAAAGTATAATTTCATGCAAATTTTTTTTTAACCCTGCAGCTTGTGTCACATCTTATATATTAATATGAGAAAAACACATTTGGTTGCTGTTTGTCTTAATTCTCATGAAAACAGGATACTCTATAAGTCAAACTATTTTTTACTTTGTTTTTTGTTAAATACCAATGGCACTGTATACAATGTAATTAATATTTTTACAGTATGTAACTACAACCTTATAATTGTAATAATGTGCACTTAATTCCTACAATCTACAGTCTTCGATTTGTTTGACCTTACCGACTGAACAGATATATCACAAACGATGAAGCACTGAAGAAAGCTGACAGGCCACAGCCTATGTAACTGATGTATGACAGGATTTCCCAGTGAAGTTTTGCAATTGGTTCTCTTATCTGGAAAAAATATAGTGGCAAACTGTTTGCAACTGGTTTGCTTTAGGTGACACTAAGAAATGAAACCAATATTGAGGCAATATTTATACAATTTTCACATTTTCTTAATGTTAACAGTGAATTTGAAAAAAAAAAAGATTATTCTAAGGAAATTTTCTTTTTTCATGTGTCAGCACTGTATGCAGATGAGTTTGCATAAATTGGTTATCAGCTGTTGATTTAAGAAAATGTGACACAAAGAGGAAGTTAGTCATATCCTGTGTGTCTCAGCACCAGCAGGACGGCAAACGGTGTGGCGTGGTCACAGAAGCATGTAATGTTGTTTTGGTCAATTTGGGTTTCACATCCATCCGGTTTCCATCCCCAATCTGAAAATTTTAAAAACAACTTTTAGCATTTTAAATAATTTCTCCTCTTGGTACATCCAGCTGACTTGTGAAGCCTTAGAGAAAAACTTAAGCCAAGACATTTTCTCGCAGTACCGTACATTGCTTCCAAAACAAGTTGTCAGTTTTTACAATTAGCTCAATACTCACAAACAACAAAATACATTTATTTCCTGTTTGACCAAAACTAGTTTTACTAAAAGTTTTCATGTATTTCATTAAAGTTAAAATGTTTACATGCCACATTTACAAAGAAGGTGACATTGGAAGCCATTCACTTGTAAGACTCCTTCACACTGAAAGATGACTCAGTTACAACTTAACAATCCCACCATAATGTAGACAGTCTTTGCAGGTCTTCAGATGCATATTAAGAGCACTGAACTGAGCGTGGTGAGTCTAAAATGATTTTGAGCATGTCCACAACTGTCATAGTAAGGTTGTGATGGTTTGTCATTGTAGAGGCAACAAATCAAAGTCCTGGGTAGACTGGCATGGTGTCAGTGTAGTTAATATTGGTTCAGTGTGCACCAGCATAGCTTAGTCAGGCCTGTAGACTACAGGGACTTCCCGGAGCTGAAGCCCAGGGCTCCCGGCGTTTAGGGGGCCCCGCCCCCAAAGGATTTTTTTGTGTGTGAACGGATAGTGTCTGAACTCATTCTGCTACTGCTGAAGTTCAGTCAGAACTCTGATTGAATCACCATAGAGCTCAGCCTGTTACGTGCTTGAGAGAGCTATGTGTGTCTGTAGAGGAGCAGAGGGAGGAGAGAAGCCCGCTGCAGCTGCGCAGCGGAGCCGACAAGGAGCACTCGTTAAGCAGTGACGTCACTCAAAGGGAAGACGCTGCAAGCGCTGTTCACCCGAACCAGAGGCAGACAGTGTGTAGGAGTTCAGCGTGGTTAATCTGCTAGCAAGTGACACCTTTAAAATAAGTTAATCAAAGTCAAAGTCAAAGTCAACTTTATTGTCAGAACTGCAATATGTACAGGACATACACAGGATTGAAATTGCGTTTCTCTCAGTCCCTCGGTGCAACAGTAACCATTTAAATACTAAAACACTGAAACATTTAATAAACTTAAGCATAAAATAGTAAAAGTGTATCACTGTCCTGAGTTTTTGCATAGTAGTACAAGCCCAAAACCAGAAAAGTTGGCACGTTGTGGAAATCGCAAATAAAAACAGAATACAATGACTTGCAAATCTTTTTCAACCTATATTCAATTGAACACACTGCAAAGACCACATACTTAACGTTCGAACTGGTAAACTTTGTTATTTTTTGCAATTATTAGCTCATTTGGAATTTGATGCCTGCAACATGTTTCAAAAAAGCTGGCACAAGTGACAAAGAAGACAGAGAAATTTGAGGAATGCTCATCAAACACTTATTTGGAATATCCCACAGGTGAACATGCAAATTGGGAACAGGTGGGTGCCATGATTGGGTATAAAAGCAGCTTCCTTGACATGCTCAGTCATCCACATAGAAGGATGGGGCGAGGGTCACCACTCTGTGAACAAATGCGTGGGCAAATTGTCGAACAGTTCAAGAACAACTTTTCTCAACGAGCTATTGCAAGGAATTTAGGAATTTCACCATCTACGGTCCGTAATATCATCAAAAGGTTCAGAGAATCTGGAGAAATCACTACACGTAAGGGGCAAGGCCGAAAACCAACATTGAATGCCCGTGACCTTCGATCCCTCAGGCGGTACTGCATCAAAAACCGACATCAGTGTGTAAAAGATATCACCACATGGGCTCAGGAATACTTCAGAAAACCACTGTCAGTAACTACAGTTCGTCGCTACATCTGTAAGTGCAAGTTAAAGCTCTACTATGCAAAGCAAAAGCCATTCATCAACAAGATCCAGAAACGCCGCCGGCTTTGCTGGGCCCGAGCTCATCTGAGATGGACTGATGCAAAGTGGAAAAGTGTTCTGTGGTCTGATGAGTCCACATTTCAAATTGTCTTTGGAAACTGTGGACGTCGTGTCTTACGGACCAAAGAGGAAAAGAACCATCAGGACTGTTATAGGCGCAAAGTTCAAAAGCCAGCATCTGTGATGGTATGGGGGTGCATTAGTGCCCAAGGCATGGGTAACTTACACATCTGTGAAGGCACCATTAATGCTGAAAGGTACATACAGGTTTTGGAGCAACATATGCTGCCATCCAAGCGACGTCTTTTCATGGACGCCCCAGCTTATTTCAGCAAGACAATGCCAAGCCACATTCTGCACGTGTTACAACAGCGTGGCTTCGTAGCAAAAGAGTGCGGGTCCTCCCCTGGCCTGCCTGCAGTCCAGACCTGTCCCCCATTGAAAATGTGTGGCGCATTATGAAACGTAAAATACGACAACGGAGACCCCGGACTGTTGAACAACTTAAGCTGTACATCAAGCAAGAATGGGGAAGAATTCCACCTGAAAAGCTTCAAAAATTGGTCTCCTCAGTTCCCAAACGTTTACTGAGTGTTGTTAAAAGGAAAGGCGATGTAACACAGTGGTAAATATGTCCCTGTGCCAACTTTTTTGCAATGTGTTGCTGCCATTGAATTCTAAGTTAATGGTTATTTGCAAAACAAAATAAAGTTTCTCCGTTCGAACATTAAATATATTGTCTTTGCATTCTATTCAGTTGAATATGGGTTGAAAAAGATTTGCAAGTCATTGTATTCTGTTTTTATTTGCGATTTGCACAACGTGCCAACTTTTCTGGTTTTGGGCTTGTATATTGGTGATCCTACTTACGAATTTTCGACATACGAGCGGCCCGTAGGTACGGAACTCGCTCGTATGTCGGGGACTACCTGTAAATTGATGTTTACAGCACAATGTCTCTGGAATCATATTTTTGTTTTACCTAAAAAAACTGCCAGTAATAACAATTGTAAGTTTTTACTTAACCTAAATACATTTTTGCTTTTGTAATAATACAGTCCAACCAAACAAACTTTTTTTGAGTTAAAATTACACAGATGTTGCTTTTTTTCTTTTTATTTAACTGTTTTTCTTAACAGGCCTCATAATAACTGGAACATTTCTTTTACCAGTTCTCTTTTTGAATTGTTTGATCACATATGTTTTACAAAGTAAGAGATGTCTCAGTCTTTAATGTTGGCTGCCATAAAGTCCTATGAAGAAACTGTGGAACTGTACAAGCAAACAGAAAAAAACTTTCAATGAATTGTCTTGTTTGTTTTTCTTAGGGAAAACCTTGCTGGATGTCTTGTTTTTGGCTTCTGCCGAGCAGTCCCCGTCTGCTAAAGACCTGCTGCCACTATTAGGGGCTCTTAAACACATGTCCTGCTGGCATACTGCAAAGATCACTGTAGTCACGCAGCACACTGCCGGGTGAGAAGAACGTGATCAAACTTTTATTAGGCTTTATCTTTAATACTGTTCTTCAAAAATTAAAGGAAAAGAATCCAACCAAGAGCCAGATTAATATTTTTAGACTTTCAACGGGCTCATTCACGACAATGAAACTTTACGCACCTTTATTCTGCTTAGCATGATGCCCTTTATAACTTTGTTTTAATCTATGGTCAACTGTTTGTATTGTTTGTAATAACCCAAGTTCACCACTAGAGGGAGCTGAACGTTTATAAACATGAGAAGTTGGATGTTCATGCAAAATCCAGCTCATTGACAAACTGTCAGCTGTGCTCATTTCTCATCTTAGTTGACAAATGATCATAAATGTATAACTCGTGTAAAATATGTGCACCGAGGCCAATAAGTAAATGTTTATCCTCTTGCAGGTGGCAGAAAACAGCATCCTCTCTGAGCGCAGGGCTGATTGAGCCAGCTGAACTGATCTTCTGCATCGATCACAGAGAAATGTGGAGGGGGAGCCTGGTCATCAGAGAGAAGAAGGTAATGTTCTGGCTTTCATCAGCCACCTTCTCTGACAGTCTCTTCAACAAGACATTTATACGTTTATTTAGTTGTAAGGTTTAAAGGTAATCTGTAAAAATAGTAACATACATAAAAACTTTGAGTAAACCCTCAGCTGAGAACAGTTTTTGAGATCCTGGCATCTCATGTAGCGATGATGAGGCAGAAGAGACGAGCAGCAACGAAGAGGGTGTGAGTTCATAGCTCCTTCATCGTTTAAAGGCTTTAGGCTCATTCAGGAGCTGCACTTGTACCATGAATGCTTTAGCACATACTTCAGAGTGAGTATGAAGCAATGTGACATGAGCGTTGCATCGTTGGAGCCTAGCAGATAGATGCTCTTTTCATGCTGCACCAGGAACAATTAGCTTCTTTTCTTACAATCTCAGTCTCCCAGCACCAAACCTGGATATAAGGGTGCACATCCTTCTTCCTTGAGTTGAACACTAAACCTGCGGTGAGCATTGCACACCTCTCCTTCTTTCTGAAAGTTCTCAAATATTCATTTTATTATCTAATAATGTTACTTAAGTGTCTGAGCAGATATCGTTTTAACAGTTAAATGTATAATGTATAATATAACCCCCCTCCCTGTATAAAATCTGACAGCGATTTGTTTCCTTCAGTGTTTGCTACAAGCTAACCATCGGGTCAGGTCTTCAGCTCTGTGAGAAAGTTTTTTATGAGCACACGTCTCCTGCTCAGTTTTGACAAGGCCAGTGTGCTGCTGTTTCTAACAAAAACCTTTAGACGTCGCCTGTCGTTTCTGTAATAAGAATTTGTTTTCAAGCCAGTGATTACTCATTTATATTTAAATAACGTAATTCTTTGATGCAGTAAAAGCAGTTTAAAAAAAAGTTACACCTTTACGATCTTGAGATGAGAAATCTATTAGAAGCCTTAAAAGGCAGTTAAATTACAGTTAAATTACAGTTAAATTACAGTTAAATTACAGTCAGCATCGCTGTAAGATAGATGTCCACACATTTAAAGTTGGACTGAATTTTTGTCTCCCTGGGGGCCAGTTTGTCTCTGCTGCTGAATAAATCTGGGGGAATTGCTTCAGGTCATCGAAGGGTCATGGGAAATGTCTCGTGTTGTCAGCCATGGTAGAGCTGACTGGTCTGGTCTGGCCCAGCCCAGTTTGGCATGAATATTCCAAGAAAATCACTCAGTTTTAAGTTGGCAGCATTTGACTTCTTTACCACAATAAAGGCCCTGTCTCAGAGACGTACAGCATCAGCGTATGCCAGAAATGGAAACAAACGGGCAAATACACTAGTGCAAGTCCCAGAAGTTAAGTACGTTTTAAATAAGTTATCAGCAGGCTGATATACGATGGGCAGCACATGCACAAAACTTTCTGTGTATGCTGACGTGTTGCTCACAAGTTAAGTCGAAGTTGTGTTGTGTACACATCACATGTAAGTTACTCATACGTTGACATACGTTGGAAACCAGCTGTACAGTTGTGTACACACACATACCATTTCTAACCCATGAGCAGCTTGACTTATGCAGAGCTTGTGTGCAACATTAGTGTAACTTGGGCATAGCATGTTGGAGCATACTGCAACAATAAACATGACATTAGATATACATTAGATATACTGTACACTCATATACATTAGATAAACATAAGATATAAATGTTTTGGGGTGGTCAAGATGGGGCAGGGCAGCTGACTTGGGACCACAAAGTTGTGGTTTGACTCCCAGCCATTCCCGCATGTCAAGGTGTCTCTGAGCAAGACAACCAATCCCTAATTGCTCCCCGGGTGCAGCTGCCCACTGCTCCACCTGGGTGTATCTCACGTGTGATGTGTTAATGCAGAGAACTAATTTCTCCAATCTCAGACTTCCCCTCCCCTAAAAGGGCAGTTCTCTGCACCCCCAGTAATTAATTTTGCATTATTCAACACACCACAGATGGGCCTGTCGCAATAAACAATAAATCTGTTAAAGGTGCTATGTGTAACTTTCTGTAGAGCGCAGAACTTAGAAAAATTTTCAACAGGCAAAGCATTCTGATCCCTCCCCCTCAGAGCCATATATGGCTCTGAGGGGGAGGCTCTGCTGAAATTCAAATTCAAGCTCTGTTTTTATTGGCTGATTCAAATTCAAGCTCTGTTTTTATTGGCTGGTTACAAACTCTGTTTTTATTGGCTGGTTAAGGACGGGTCACTCTGTGTTTTTAGTGTTTTTATAAATGCTGATAGAGAAGCAAGGGGACTATAGTTTTTTTCAGAGATTACTTTGTCTAACATCAGTCTGTCAGTAGATAGTGACAGAGTGAAGAAATATGTTAAAAATATATTGTTAGAAAAGTTACAGACTGCATTACAAAGTTACATAGTGCAGCTTTAATCACATGATAAATGAAAATTATCAACCTCATTTTCATTTTTCGGCTTTATCGTTTCTTCATCTCTCTTTCTACTGAAGACACTGGACGACAAAAGGCTCAACTCCAGTGCTCTTCAATGACCCCTCACTTTCTCTTTAAAATCTATTTTTACCATCTAAAATGGCATTTTGGATGGTTAAAAGAAGCTAAGCTATGAGCTAAGCTAACAGGCCAACCTCAGGGAAAAAACCTTCGTCTTGTCGAAGCTCCAAAATTCGCAGTTGAAACCCGTGCCTTCGTGTAAAAAGTTGTTTTTCTCTGCAAAAAGAAGCCGCGAACTTGTTTACTGATTTTATTTTATCAAAAGCTTTGTGTGACAAATGCAATGCCAAAGAGCTCAAACCACACCAATCGTCCGCCATTTTGAGAATCGAAAAAAAGGAAAGAGACACAGCTCATATCAGGTCAAGGGCCTCCCTCCCATTTTTCTTAAAGAGACACGCTGCTCACTCCCTCACTATCCATCCTTCGGTTCAAACAGTCTTATACAGTAGTGCCATCCGGTGGCCAAAAGCAGGTACCACACACAAAATAAATAAATTAACATTTCTTCTTAAGTCGTCTTCTTCTTAATTTCAAACAATATTTCATTTATCACAATGATTTCTGAGACAATTAATCACCCAGCAGAAATTATTATTGTGACAGACCTAGCCGCTGAAGAAATCAAACAAATCTGCAATCCTCCAGCTCTGTGGTGATAGTTGTGAACCTCTGCACCTTATAGTTCCAGCAGGAGGGAGAGTTGCTCATAATGTGTACCCCATTAATTTGCCCTTCCCCCACACGTGCACACACCTTGAAACATTCATTCATTTAAGGCAGTGGTCACCAACCTTTTTTGCACCACGGACCGGTTTAATGTCAGACTATATTTTCACGGACCGGGGTGGTGGGGGGGAGTCTGAAGGTCCTACCTTGGATAAAATAGATGCCATTTCCTGCATTCTGGTGTACTTTACAAAGGTTTGTTACAGTAGATTAACATGAAACAAAAGATGTAAACTCATTACATGAGGGGCGGCCGTGGCGTAGTGGTAATGGCAGTCGTCCCCTGATCGGAAGGTTGGAGGTTCGAATCCCACTTCCGCCCACCATGTGTCGTTGTGTCCCTGAGCAAGACACTTAACCCCAAATTGCTCCCGGTAGGACTGGATGGCGCCTTGCAAGGCAGGCTACCACTACCGGTGTATAGAGGTGTCGTTTCTTTGCCCGAGCCCGACCCTACCCGAGCCCTACCCGACTTCGGGTAGGGTAGGGCCATATTTTTGCGTTTGATTGGCGGGCCGCGGGTCGGGCTCGGGCTTTGATGTGGTTTTTTTTAATCATACAGCACAAACAAAACTAAATAAAAATGCACACAATATAAAATTGTTTTAATCTGCTTGTAAAGAATATAAGGCAGTAAGTTTATTGATGAGGAAATAATTAATAGAGTGAATTTAGATGGTGAAAACCGCAGCGCACTGAGCGCAGCCACTTAATTGCGCAAACTCAGCCAGAGAGCAGGCGCGCGGCGCGCGCCTGGACAGCGTCTCCCCCGACATGCTGGACTTTTTAGTGACATTTCTCGAACCATTTTACCGTGCACAGAGAGAACTGGAGGGTGACAAATATCCCACCAACCTGGTTTGTCTCTGGAATGAGAAACTGAAGCAACACTGCCAGTCCTCACACACAGACTCTCCGCAGCAGGTGTTTCTGCGCGACATGCAGAAGTGCTGGAGCGCAAAATTATTATCCACGACTTGCACAGAGTTGCATTATTTCTGTGGCCTAACTTTAACAAGCTCAAAATTATGTCACCAGCTGACGTGCGTCAGGTGCACGCTCACGTCCGCACACTGCTCTCATCTGCGGCGGAACAAGTTGCCGCATTCCTGACATTCCTGAAGCTTCAAAAGTCACTGCGAGCAGCGCGCTCACACCTCCTCCATCAAAACACAGAAGAACAACATCAAGTTCTTTTGCTGAGTGGGAGAACGCAGTAAAAGCTTAATAAATAAACGTAGTGTTTTTTTTTTTTTTTTTTTTTTTTTTTTTAATCGGGTAGGGTCGGGTCGGGCGGTGATTTCTAGGAAATCAGCGGGCTCCCTCGGGCTTGGGTAATTAAACTAAGGGCTCGGGTAGGGTAGGGCCGTGGATTTCCGGCCCGATGACAGCTCTACCGGTGTATGAATGTGTGAATGAATGGGTGGATGGCTGGTATTGTAAAGCGCTTTGGGGCTCCTCACAGGGGGCTGGAAAGCGCTATATAAATAAGCTCCATTTACCATTTACCATTCATTATTGAAATGGCTGCAAAGCGTTTGTAATGCAACACCACTGCAGCTCTGTGGGGGGCGTTCACTTAGGACAAATTGAGGTAGCTGATTCGTCAGTTGCTTAATTGTCAGTTATAATCGTCAACATTAAAATAAACAAACATTTGAAATATATCCGTCTGTGTGTAACGAATGAACATACAAGTTTCATTTTTTTGAATGGAATTACTGAAATAA
Source organism: Garcialebias charrua (assembly GCA_038048925.1). NCBI lineage: Eukaryota > Metazoa > Chordata > Actinopteri > Cyprinodontiformes > Rivulidae > Garcialebias > Garcialebias charrua. The sequence goes on along the minus strand of JBBPBX010018561.1, from coordinate 8,229 downwards.
ATCTACTTTTCACAATATTCTAATTTTATAACCAGCACCTGTATTTCAAATTTACTTTTAATCACTTTTGTGTGATTTATAAGTGTATTGAGTGCAGGATCATTTCTCATTTACTGTAATTAGTATATCCCACGCTGTGTGAGAGGAAAGTTATAAACAGGTTGAGATGACACACACAAACCTATGTAAATTGAAAGCTGAGATAACACACACACATACCTGAGATGTGTGTGTTATCTCCACTTTCAATTTACATAGGTCTGTGTGTGTCATCTCAACCTGTTTATAACTTCACTCTCACACAGTCTTCTCTTTGAATTGAGAAAGCCCTTTGGATAGAGGGCAAAACGTTTTCTGTTACAAATAAAGTCCAGTTGTTTTTGTAATGAACGCTTTTTCTGATTTTATCATGTCCTGGATGACTGAGAATCTTCACCAGCATTTTGTGCATGTACACATTTTTTGGATGACATTGTCATATGACCAACTTATGCCATCATATGTGTGCTGGTAACCTATTCAAAACCTACACTTAAAGCTGCTATATGTAACTTTTCTAACAATATATTTTTAACATATTTCTTCACTCTGTCACTAGATTGATGTTAGAGAGGTAATCTCTGAAAAAAACTTAAAAAAATATTGTCCCCTTGCTTCTCCAGGTGGTAAATAAGCATTTCTAAAAAGAAAAAGTGACCCGCCATTTTCCAGCCAATAAAAACAAAGTTTGTAACCAGCCAATAAAAACAGAGCTTGAATTTGAATTTCAACAGACCACAAGGGGGCAGAGCCATATATGGCTCTGAGGGGGAGGGATCAGAATGCTTTGCTTGTTGAAATTTTTTCTAAGTGCTGATGTTCTACAGAAACTGCAGACTTCACCTTTAACTTATTTGATGTAGATTAGCATATTTGTAATTTTGTTCATACACTGATGATATACATTCTATGTTTGTTTGGTTCTCCTTTCTGTCCTCTCAAACCCCAGGCGGTCAAAGAAGATGGCCGCTCGTCCTGAGCCTGGTTCTGCTGGTGGCTTCTTCCTGTTAAAAGGGAGATTCAATGCAATCAGCTGGCTTCCTTAGATAGATAACGTTTACTAATTGGCTTTTATAATGTATGTTTCTGTGCAGTGCCTGCCCCTGAGCTGACTTCTGTTGTGAATTGGTGCTATATAAATAAACTGAACTGAATACATCACTGGGTGACAGCTGCCTTTGTTGCAATTTGCTCCAACATGCTCTGCATAAGTTCAAAAAGGCTTCCAGTTTATTTACAAAATTTACATACTTAACACAATTTCTCTAAACTTAGTGTGACAGGGCCTTTAGGCACTTGTGAACAAAATTTCTTCTGGCAGTTTCTGTCTGCACTCAGACAATTTAAAAATCTTTTTATCAATTCATGTTTGAACTTCCCTCTATTCTACGTTTATGTATGTTACTGGGCAACAGAAAAGCTTAAGATGAATAGAATACTGGAAGTTACCAGAAAATACTTTGATTGGTTAACAAGTTCATTGTCTCTGGGTAGAACTGACCTGTTTTGTCTTTGGTACTTTCAAGTGTTGGTCATAAAATTAGAATATCATGAAAAAGTTTATTTCAGTAATTCCATTCAAAAAGTGAAACTTGTATATTATATTCATTCATTACACACCGACTGATATATTTCAAATGTTTGTTTATTTTAATGTTGATGATTATAACTGACAACTAATGAAAACCCCAAATTCAGTATCTCATAAAATTAGAATATTACTTGAGACCAATTTAAAGACCGTGTAAAGTGAATTTCAACATTTTCTTCAATAAACATTATAAATGTCGTAATTGTAATCTTGTAAATGAGTAAAAAGTCTCAAAATTGTAGCTCAATTAATTTTGGAGTTATAGATCAAACTGTGTATAAACATATTTCTCTTTCAGGATTTTTTAGGCGTGGTTTAAATGTGACCGCGTTTCGTCACGCGGTCACAAGCCCCACCCCCTGCAGCTCCAGCCGTATAAATGCGTTCTTCGGTGGAGCCGTTCACTCGCTACCGACCGTCTCCCTCCAGTACTCTAAAACCCAGGCGTGCTGCTGGAGCGACCACATGCCACCTGCACCTCCGCGCACCTCCGCCCCCCCGCGCGCGCGCGTGTGTGTGTGTGTGAGAGGCGATCCGTGTGAAGCTGAAATCCTGCCACGCGCGCCATGAAACGCTGTGACTCTGCTGACACAGATGAGATAACTTATCAACGTGATTACTCTTTATTTTAATCACCAACACAGACCCCACATGCGATGTGACCGGGTCGGACCGCGAGTCCGCTCATCTTCTAAAATAGCGCTGATTATAACAGCGGAGTTATGTGTCCTCAACTTTAAAAACATAACCAGAGTTGTTAGTGCACTAAAAACAGCGTAACTCTTGGAAAAAGAAGCTGCTGGAAGCCAGAACTCAGATAAAAACGGAGCAGGTGGATCTCTGCTTCCCCCGTATGCCTCCCCACACAGCTCAGCTCTGAAGGGGGCATGGACACGGCGCAGTACTGCGCTGAAACCACGCCCACGCGCTGACACGCCCCCACCGTTTCAGAGCAAGGCAAAATCATGTTTTTTCATGATTTTTGACACTTAATTTTATAAGGAAAACAATGTTTTTAATCAGTCAGATTTATATGGGTGATTAATAACATATATTTATGCCATGTGACAAACTAAAAACACAAATTTAATTTCACTTTACACGGTCTTTAAAAAACAGGATTAGAAATGTTGACCAACTGAGAAGTATGAACATGAAAAGTATGAGCAAGTACAGCACTCAATACTTAGTTTGGGCTCCTTTTGTCTGGATTACTACAGCAATGCGGCGTGGCATGGAGTCGATCAGTCTGTGGCACTGCTCAGGTGTTATGAGAGCCCAGGTTGCTCTCATAGTGGCCTTCAGCTCTTCTGAATTGTTGGGTCTGGTGTATCACATCTTCCTCTTCACAATAACCCATAGATTTTCTATGGGGTTAAGGTCAGACAAGTTTGCTGGCCAATTAAGAACAGGGATACCATGGTCCTTAAACCAGGTACCAGTAGTTTTGGCACTGTGTGCAGGTGTAATAAGTGTAATAACAGTAATAAGACCCAAGATATGAACTAAGAAAAATGCTAGACTAAGAATATGCTGGTGAAGATTCTCAGTCGTCCAGGACATGATAAAATCAAAAAAGGCGTTCAATACAGGATCAACTGGACTTTATTTGTTGCAGAAAACGTTTCGACTTCTGTCCAGAAGTCTTTTTCATTCAGAATTGAAAAAGACTTGGACAGAAGGACAGAAGTCGAAACGTTTTCTGCAACAAGTAAAGTCCAGGGGCCTCATGTACAAAGACTTGCGTAGATTTCTTACTGAAAAGTCACGTACGGACAAATCCAGAAAAGTGTCCACGCACAAAAAAATCCAGATTTATCAAACTGTGCGTACACCGGAAACCACGCACATTCCTTATGTACAACACAATCAACGTGGAATTCAGCGCACATGAGAGAGTGGCCGACTCCGCCTTTGACACGCCTCCGTATAAATATGCAAAGTCATTTAAATATGCCATGCACGACAGGAATGTCGTCTCTGCTCCATTGCAAATCATGTCGGAACGTGGAAAAAAGAGGAACTTCACGGACTGTGAACAGGAATCACTTCTGAGTGAGGCAGAGAAGCACGGAAAAAGGCTTTATTTGGCACGCTCAGCGCAAAACAAACCATCCACTTTTAAATAAAAAGTTGACCAAGCTGCTCTTACATGCCTGTATAGGTTAGTGGTGAGCGCGCTCGCCCTTCGTCCCAAAGGTCCTGAGATCGACTCCCGCATGGTACAACGTTTTTTTTATTTTGTTATTCCAGATTTAAAGAACACAGGAAAACTATTTAATGAAACAACAAGAAATAGAACAATACATGAAATGAAAGGAAGCAGACGATTTCTTGTTTTGTAAATAGTTGTCATGTGTATTTAAATCTGGAACGAAAAAAAAAAAGAACATTGTACCATGCGAGATTCGAACTCATGACCTTTGGAACTAAAGGCAGGCGCTCTACACACTGACCTAAACGTAGGCATATTGGTACAGCTTGGTTAAAGGCACGGTCTGCAGTTTCTGTAAAGCCCTGAAACTTAGGAAATTTTCGAGCAGAAACCCTTCTCCCTCCTCCCCCTTGCACTCTGGGTGACCTGAAACTCCGCCTCCTTAGCTCCTCCTCCACAGCTTGGCCTGTCTCGTGAACGCGCATGCATTGTAAACACAGTTCTAAGATGGCGTCGGCGCAGTCAGCCGATCGACTATTTCCTTCTCAAATCTTTGCGTATTTGTAATAAAGTATCGTAAATAAGTTATGTTATAATACTTTGCTGCAGTGTGTGACATTTTATCTGTGTTACGCATCTACTTTTGAAACATTCTCGATGGTCTTCAGACGAGGAATTTACACCCAGAGACCTACGGTCCGAAGAAGAGGAAACAGCTGCGTGCTGTTGACACTCAGCTCTTGAGAAGAGTCAAACCTGGGTTGATGCACTACAGCTGGACTTGTTCATATTCTGGTTTTGTTACATAATGAGATTCGATGCTCACAGGGGGAGTTGATGAAAACAAACAGTTCTAGTCACCCTGTTTTCATGCAAACATTTAAATTGATGATTCTTCATGAACATGCAGTGAAATAATTTTCTATTTGAAAGAACACAGCGACAAAATCTTTTTTATTTATTTATTTAGACAATAAATACACAAAAAACCTAAATAAATATGTGACAATGATCATCAAACCGTTACATAACGCACTTAAATAACCATAAATAAAGCACTGAGCATCCACCCTGATGTTAAATACTCTGTTGTGTACTTAGTTTGATTTAAATAACTTTTTAATAAAACTGGACAGAAATTAAACAGAACTTAATTAACTCCAAATTCTTCCTAACCTGCAGCCTTCAGGGCAACAGAACAGCAAGCAGGGCCCAGGTGACTGATCTGGTCTTCACTTAAGTGGGTCAGGTCAATAAATATGTGGAGCTTCTCCAGATTGTCAGCTTGTCCAAACATCTAAAGTCCATAGAGAACCACCTGATCTCCACTCTTTCATTTGTGTATATATATAATATATATATATATAGTTATAAATATAGGTATCTATATGTATATATACTATATATATATATATAGTTATAAATATAGGTATCTATATAAAAAAATAACTATATTTATAACTACAGTATATATACTATATATATACTGTATATCTATATATGTATTATATATCTATCTATCTATCTATCTATCTATCTATCTATCTATCTATCTATCTATTATCTATATATATATATATATATATATATATCTATATATATATATATATATATATATATATATATATATATATATATATATATATATATATATATATATATATATATATATATATATATATATATATATATATATATATATATATATATATATATGATGTAGAATGATGAACAGAAATTCTACCATTGCTGTTCATCATTCTTTAGTTAGTAGCAGGTCACTTTTGTAAATGAGCCCTCGAGGCTCAATGAGATTTACCTGACTAAATAAAGGTTGAATGAATGAATGACTATATATATATATACAGTATATATAAATAAAAAAATTAAGGTTCATTGATAAACTTCATCAACTCGTTTAAAAGTTCTTTTCTTTTAATTGAGGATTTTTGGGATTGAAATTGCCCCAAGGCCACACCCTGCCACAGATCTTTGGAGGACACCCCACGTGGAGATGGTCTTCATCTGGTCTCCATGGGTCAGTCCTCAGTGCTGGTTGATCACCTTCGGTCTCACGCAGGTGCAACCCACTGAGATGAGTTTGGACTCCAGGCGGTGCCTGGCCCTGGCGTCTTGACTCGCCTCAGAACCAGCACCTGATGCAGAATGGGACGGGACTCCAGGCCCCCGTCCTCCAGTCCTTGGTGGTCCAGGCAGGTTTTGAGCAAACAGTGAGCCTGCGACAGCGCATGAGGGAACATGTTGTCATCCCTGGAGATGCTGAGGACAGAGAGGAGACAAAAACTGTTAACAGGACTCTGAGCTTCATGAAGGACAACACACTGAGGAGCTGAAGCCTCACTTGTAGGTCCACGGTGAGATGGAGTCGCTGGCCAAAGAACTGACTTTTAGGCTGGGAACTAAATTGTTTGGGTCCAAACGCAGAGGGACCGTTTCTTCTGCTAATCCTTCAAAGGACTTCCTGTGTGGCTTTGCTGCTGTCTGTGGGACCACCACCACCATCATCATCAACAGGACAGCGCTGACAACCTGAGGAAGAAGAACATTCATTCATTCAACCTTTATTTATACAGGCTAGCCTCGTTGAGCCACGGGGACTCATTTACAAGAGAGACCTGTCTCACTCACACCTAGGGTCAATTTAGAGTTACCAATCAGTCTAACATGCATGTTTTTGGACTGTGGGAGGAAACCGGAGAAAACCCACGCATGCACGGAGAGAACATGCAATAACAAGTCACTTTCATCATTGTCGTCGTGAATGTCTAGCGAAGACATACTGAAACAAAAAAAATATAAACGTAAAAAACAAACTAACATTGATACTGAGGAAACACATTACATATTTTATTAAAGCAACAATAATCAAGTTTGATCATGAAATAAAGAAACATGTACTTGGGAACCAGTACAATAAATTTTCTCAATAAAAGTTAATGAGACTAACTCGAAAGTATAGACAAAATCATATTTTTAACACGCACTAAAATACGTACGTTCAGTGCAAGTGTATGTTATACATGAACACAGAATTTTAATTAAGTCATCTTTTTAAAAATTCTTAAATTTATAAAGTTGTACATTTTCTGTGACGTGGTTAGAAAAATAAAATAATAAAAAAAATAAGCTTCAAAGATATTTATTGTCAATATTGTGCATCTGTATTATTCTAATTTTATGTCCACTAAAATTGCAGCACAGAAAAGCCATAACAATAAAGAAATACATTATATAAAAACTGGAGCGTGAGATCGATAGGCGGATAGGTGCAGCATCCGCAGTGAAGCGGGCGCTGCACCGGTCTGTCGTGGTGAAGAGAGAGCTGAGTCAAAAGGCAAAGCTCTCAATTTACCGATCGATCTACGTTCCCACCCTCATCTATGGTCATGAGCTTTGGGTTGTGACCGAAAGAACAAGATCTCGGATACAAGCGGCTGAAATGAGTTTTCTCCGCAGGGTGTCTGGACTCTCCCTTAGAGATAGGGTGAGAAGCTCAGTCATCCGGGAGGGACTCGGAGTAGAGCCGCTGCTTCTCCACATCGAGAGGAGCCAGTTGAGGTGGCTCGGGCATCTGGTTAGGATGCCTCCTGGACGCCTCCCTGGTGAGGTGTTCCGGGCATGTCCCACCGGGAGGAGACCCAGAGGAAGACCCAGGACGCGCTGGAGGGACTATGTTTCTCGGCTGGCCAGGGAACGCCTTGGGATTCCCCCAGAGGAGCTGCTCCAAGTGGCTGGGGAGAGGGAAGACTGGGCCTCCCTACTTAGGCTGCTACCCCCGCGACCCGACCCCGGATAAGAGGAAGAAAATGGATGGATGGATGGATGGATTATATAAAAACAACTATTAAACTTTGGTTTTTGTTTCTGCCTACCGTAATATCTGGTGGAAATACATTTCATAAACAATATTAGACATACAACCTTACCATCTACATTTTAAAATTGTGTAATAATATTATGATCACAGTTATATTAGTTGCAGTGCAAACCATAAAATAATCTTGACATAAATACAGTTTCCCCTTACTTACCTTGTTTCCAAAACCTGAATGGGAGTCTCCCCAAATTCACTTCTGAGACCTTCCCCAAAGTCATCATCTCTGCATAAAAACATATAATGTAGTTCAAACAATAATCAGATATTCTTTTCAACACATTTATCACACAATGACAAATTTATCTAACATATCAAAGCATGTAGGATGATTTAAAAAATAGCATCAAACAGCCATCTTCCATCCTGTTCTGCTGCTAGAAGTAAAATTGTGTAATAATATTATGATCACAGTTATATTAGTTGCAGTGCAAACCATAAAATAATCTTGACATAAATACAGTTTCCCCTTACTTACCTTGTTTCCAAAACCTGAATGGGAGTCTCCCCAAATTCACTTCTGAGACCTTCCCCAAAGTCATCATCTCT
>JBBPBX010018560.1:19579-42773 GCA_038048925.1 Garcialebias charrua | reverse complement strand
TTTTGGCTCTTGGTTAGAACGGTTCACCTCTCATTGATGTTCATTAATTTAATTAATCACAAGTGGAGGGTGTGCAGGGTTAAAGGAACAGACAGAACCTGAACCTGAATAGTTTGTTTTGTTCCTGTGTGTTCTCCGGGGCGTTCCCATCAAACTAACAGTGGTGGCTCGGATCAGACCCAGAGGGAGGAGGACTTCTACTACACCAGGATCTGCTGCGAGACCGTCGAGGCCAGCGCCACTCCAGCTCCGGTACTGGCTCCGTCTGCTTCCGCTCCTCTCAGCTGGGCCTCCTGTGATTCCCCTTCAGGATCAGACTTCCAGATTCCAGAGGCCCACAGGCCCAGGTCCAACTCCAGCTCCGGACTGGTTCTGAGCAGGCCCGGTCTGCTCAGCCAGTCGGCCCCCAGCAGCTTCTGGCAAATCCACTCTGAGCATCTTTATCAGGTGGGTCACCAGCACTAAAAGGGATAGTTCAGTTCAATTCAGTTTATTTATATAGAACCAAGTCACAACAGAAGTCACCTCAGTGCACTGAAAAGAAAAATTAATATACAGTATAAAAATAATATCCATCCATCCATCCATTTATGGTCATGAGCTTTGGGTTGTGACCGAAAGAACGAGATCTCGGATACAAGCGGCTGAAATGAGTTTTCTCCGCAGGGTGTCTGGACTCTCCCTTAGAGATAGGGTGAGAAGCTCAGTCATCCGGGAGGGACTCGGAGTAGAGCCGCTGCTTCTCCACATCGAGAGGAGCCAGTTGAGGTGGCTCGGGCATCTGGTTAGGATGCCTCCTGGACGCCTCCCTGGTGAGGTGTTCCGGGCATGTCCCACCGGGAGGAGACCCAGAGGAAGACCCAGGACACGCTGGAGGGACTATGTTTCTCGGCTGGCCTGGGAACGCCTTGGGATTCCCCCAGAGGAGCTGCTCCAAGTGGCTGGGGAGAGGGAAGTCTGGGCCTCCCTACTTAGGCTGCTACCCCCGCGACCCGACCCCGGATAAGCGGACGAAAATGGATGGATGGATGTCTCTGGTCCAAAAACCAAAACCTCAGTCTTGTTTGTGTTCAAAAGCAGAAAATTTAGGGTCATCCGGGTTTTTATGTCTTTAAGACATGCTTGTAGTCTAAGTAGCTGATTGGATTCATTGAATTTCATGGAAAAATATAACTGTGTATCATCAGTCATCAGCATAACAATGAAAATGTATCTCATGTTGTTTAATAACGTTACCTAATTGAAGCATATATAAAGTAAAGAGTATTGGTCCAAGCATTGAAGCACAACTAACTTTGGTGTATGAAGATTTAATATTTACATTTACAAATTGGACTCTTATCAGATAGAAATGATTTAAATATTTTAGAGCTGTTCCTGTAATCCCAATATCATATTCAAGTCTCTGTAGTAGAATATTATGATCAACTGAATCAAATGCAGCACTGAGGTCTAACAGGACCAGTGTAGACACAAGTCCATTGTCTGAGGCCATGAGAATATCATTAGTGACTTTTACTAGTGCAGTTTCTGTGCTGTGATGAGCTCTAAACCCTGACTGAAACTCTGACTGAAACAGGATAGTTCTTTGCAGATGATCACGTAACTGACCTGCAACCATTTCTCTAGAATTTTTTAGATGAAAGTTTGGTTAGATACCGGGTATAGGTGTATAATTGACCAGAATTTCTGAATCAAAGTCAGACTTCTTAAGTAAAGGTTTAATTACAACAACCAAAGCGCTGTGATACGTAACCATTCATTAAAGACAAATTAATTAGATCCAAAATGTGGACATTAATTAGGGGAAATATATTTTTAAACAGTCTGGTTGGGATGGGATCTAGCAGACATGTGGATGGTTTGGATGAGGCTATTTTTGACAATTCAGAGTTCAGCAGGACAAAAACTGTCCAAACATAAATCAGGTTCTAGTGACATTTTTAAAGTTGACACAGAACCAGAGGTGATAGTAGGAATGTTGGTTTTAATTTTTTCCCTAATTGAAACAATTTTATTCATAAAGAATCTCATGAAGTCATCAATGCTTATGGTTGTAGGGATACATGGTTCAACACAGACAGGATTTTTCATTAGACTAGAATAGAATATATCTTTATTGGCATAGTCATTGCACCGGAGCACAAAAACATCACAATTGACGTACACCGTCCTTGAGAAGGGGGACGTGTACACGCAGCCGCAGCAGAAATTAATCCGCGCCGCCACAATCGGATATGGAAATAAAAGGAAGGTTAGGTAATCAGTGGTATTCAAAAAAGATTCTATCACTTTCATTCATTTATTCAACCTTTATTTATACAGGCTAGCCTCGTTGAGTCATGGGGACTCATTTACAAGAGGGACCTGTCTCACTCACACCAAACAACCATCCACTCTCACACTCACACCTAGGGTCAATTTAGAGTCACCAATCAGCCTAACGTGCATGTTTTTGGTCTGTGGGAGGAAACCGGAGTACCCGGAGGAAACCCACGCATGCACGGGGAGAACATGCAAACTCCACCCAGAAAGGCCCCCGGACCGGGATTTGAACCGGCAACCTTCTCGCTGAGAGGCAGCAGCTCTACCAGTTGTGCCACCGTGCTACCCATCACATTTTGTCTTTCAGGACACTATGATACAGTGGTTCTTTCCAGTTGCTCAGACTTCAGGAGAAATTTGTAGTCAGCCTTGTTCAAGGTTGCTTGGGGTGTCCCGATTAGATTAGTTGATTTATTTATCTTCAGGGCAGGCTTCGGTGGACTTTTGCCGTAGCCTTGAGTCCAGGTGCTGTCTGAAATCCAATTCCTCCAAATTACGTGTAGCTTTCATCCGACCCGAGCTATGGGTCCACATCCCCCCCCTGGTGTAATCCGCTCGGCTGCAAACGAGTCCCAAACCGCACCGCAGGTCTACGGTCCTCAACGGCTATTCCCACCGTGCGATTAAGCTCATAAAGCATCTGGTTCATTGAGGTCACAGCTCGGATCACAGACTCGTTCTGAGTAGGAAGCTTTGACAGCGCGTTGATCGCCGCAGAAGTCTTCCTGATTTTCCAGTAGCAGAGGCACCCACACAAGCCAAAAAGCAGCGCACCTGCTACCATAAATCCAATTATGAATAGGTCTTCCACGTCCTCGACCGAAAGAACGGTCAAACACATCATTTTCCATTCTCCCCAGGAATCCATGATGTATCCAGCCGCATGCGTGTCCAAGGGGCACGTTGGTTCTCCTGGACCGGAGCGCTTCGTGGAAAAAAAATTATCGATAGAGGAAACAGCCCACGCCACTAAATCCATGTTCCAAATTGCTTCGAGCGAGCACTGAAGAGTTGCAGACGAGACAAAAGTAGCAAAAGCAGGGGGGAGGAAAACATGAGGGAAGGAGCGGAGCAGAGAAGCAGCTGCTTTGCCAAGAGCCGGAAGTAAAACTAGCTATGGTACTGAAAAGGAACCTGGGGTTATTTTTATTATCATCAATTAAAGATTAATAATATAAAGTTTTAGCTTTATGGAGCACTTTTTTACAAGTTAGCAGGCTATCACTCCAAGATAAGTAAAATTCTTCAACGTTAGTGGAGCACGATTTTCTTTCCAGTTCTCTAGTTGTCTTTGTTAAAGTACGTAATATAGAATTGAATCAAGGAGCTAATCTCCTCTGATTGATTACTTTGTTTTTCTGCGTAGCAGCTTTATCGAGTGAAGTTTGAAAAGAAGTTGTAAAATTATCTATTAGATTATCTAAGCCACTGTTCTCTGATGCATTATCGGTTCTCTGCAAGACAGAGGAAAATGGAAGAGAATCTTTTAATTTGGTTACAGCGTGGTGTGGAGGACTACATCTCTGCTTCCTGGACTGATTTCTAGGCTGGATCGTTAATTGTCAATAATGTGGATGTCCAACTGAATCAGCTATGTTTTTAGAGAGAAGTGCAGCTCCTTTTAAGGTGGGATGGATTCCATCTCTGCATCAGACGGGGTTTTCCCCAAAATGCTCTCCATTTATCTATAAATCCTATGTTGTTTTCAGAACACCACCTGGACACCCAGTGGTCAGACGACATACGGCTAAACATGTCGTCAATGGTCAGATTGGGGAGGGAGCCAGAAAAAACTACGGAGTCAGACAGTTTTTGCGATGTTACACACTGAATCAACATTAATTTTAGTGATCTGTGATTTGCGTAGCCGAGTGTTATTTTCGCCAACGTGAATGATGATTTTACTGTTGGGGCGGCCGTGGCGTAGTGGTAATGGCAGTCGTCCCCTGATTGGAAGGTTGGCGGTTCGAATCCCGGTTCCCCACACCATGTGTCATTGTGTCCTTGGGCAAGACACTTAACCCCGAGTTGCTCCCGGTAGGACTGGAAAGCACCTTGCATGGTAGTCTGCCGCTACCGGTGTATGAATGTGTGTAGCATTCAATGTGTGTAGCGCTTTGAGATTTTCACTAATGAAAAGCGCGTTATAAATTGAATTCATTATTATTATTATTATTACTGTACCGTATTTAGCCTTAGCTTTAGCCAGTAATTTCAGCAGGTGGGATTCAATGCCGCCTGCTCTGGACACTGGAATGCATTTGACTGGTTTGAGTTGCAGGTGCCATGTTTCAGTCTATGGGGCTGCCAACAATGAGAGTCTGCTCCTTAGCGGGTGTCTCACGAATAGGGTTGGGCATCGTTTGAATTTGAGCGATTCCGGTTCCAATTCCGATTCTTCGTTTCGATTCCGGTTCTTTTCGATTCTCGATTCTGATTCTTTTTGTAGGCGGGGTTAAAAAAAAGACATGTCAATTCAGTTGAGTTTATTTATACTGTACTGTATAGCTCCAAGTCACAACAGAAGTTGTCTCAGGGCACTGAACAGAAACAATCAAATATAAAAATAATAAGTTAACAGAAACTTTAATATAAAAATAATAAGTTAACAGAAACTTTAATATAAAAATAATGGTAACACTATTTATCTGAGGAGACTACTTTGAGTTTAACTCCATGTTATAAAAAAGCTACAGTAGTTAGCCAGAGTTATTTCAGGATGAAATAATTTGAACTTCTGTTTGAATTTAATGCTATGAACTTTTTCCTTTTTGTTACATTTACTATGAATTTCTCACAGGGCAGATTAGAGCCAACATGGAGGACTCACCAACATATATTATTATTATTATTATTATACATATAATATTGTCCAGTGTCTGATGCTGCAGTCATGTTACTGAGCTCCCACTGATGGGCTAACCTGGTTCCACCACCAGCAGCAGGATCTTCAGACAGAACGGCTGGTGGGATGTCCTGGTATCTGCAGCCCTCTCTCCATTTGTTTCTTCATGGACATGGAGCTGTGACATTATGTTGTGCCTCTTGCTCAGCAAAAAAGCTCTTCCAGTGGAGACTTTCTGGACAGACTGCAGGGAGGAAGTTCCTAAACAAACAACGGGTTTATCAGTATTATCAGTAAAAAGAGATTATTAAATCATTTTTAAGATTGAGAATGTATACAATTATTAGCTCTGTTATTGCCTAACAACTAACCTATTCAATAATTTTCAAACTGTGACGTTCACTCATAATGGAATGAAAGAGAACATAAACAGACATTATATAATAATGAAAACTAGAGACATTAAAACATTTTCCAAAGACACTGAGAACTTTAAATGGATTAAGAATGTTAATAAGTGTTGAATTTGCTTAACTATAGTAGTAATGTGTCTGAGTGCAATGTAAGTGCAATCCATAGCAGGAGTTGAATCCACATCTGAAAAGGGATGTAACCTTTTCACAACATATGCTGTAACAGTTCTGTGGCACTCTTCATTCAGTTACACTGACATATTTACCTTGGACAGTCACTGGTGAACACTGTGAAGCCATTTCAGGTCGTTTGTCTAAGAAAAAAAATACGAGCTAACGTTAGCATCGTGTTTGTATTTGAGCTGACTTACCGCTTTAAGCGGAGTATAACTTGTTAGCTGCCTTAATGTTGGTATGAGACGTAGTTTATAGTTTATTTATTTACCTGATGGAGCCGAAGAGGTAGCGATTAGCGAAAAGTCCGGCGGAGCGTTTTGCAGACGGACCACTGTTACTTCCGGTCGGATACGAAGCGAAAATAATCCGGTGGAGCGCGTTAAAGATGGGACACTATTTTACTTCTCCACCCTCCTTTGCATGATAGAAAATTATTGCAAGTGCTACACTGACCTGACTGGTCATTTTATTAAAGTTAGGCCACGCTTTTGAACACGGATGTACACTTCCGGTAAATTCTTCTTCGTTGGTTTTCGGCGGCAAATTCTTCTTCGGGGTTGGCGGCTACTTCCGGTCGGCGAAATAGCATCGAACATAGGAATCGCAAATTAATATTTTGAACGATTCCGGGAAAACCGGATAGTTAGTCCCGGTTCCGAACGATTCTCGATTCTCGATGCCCAACCCTACTCACGAGGCACGAAAAACCAATTTGAAAGTTGAACGGGTTGGTGGTTGACCGAGAGCTTAAGTTTAGCATTTAGTTTACTTTGGGCCGTCACCCAGCTGGACTGTGGTTTGGTTTCTGATGCAGGCAGTCTCTCAGCGGTGATACGGCCTCAGCTTTTGGGTGCGTTGAAGTTAGCAGCTCGCTAGCCCCACCATAATGTAGCACCATGAGACTGACTCTTCACCAATGTGTGTCCCATCGATGTATGAATGTGATAAAGCACGGATTGTTCCTTGTACAGATCTAGTAAAGTGCTGTATGAATGGATAAATTAGGGGCACATGTTGTAGTGTAAAGCACCTTGAGTATCTTGATAAGATAGAAAGGCTCTATACAAGTACCGGTACAGTCCATTTATCTTCAGATCATTTGGCACATACTTTCGCATTTGGCCCGTGAACAGCCAGCTGGTGGTCGCTGTTGGCTCGTTTAGACAACATGTTGGCACTAACAAAGAGAGGAATGTTACGAGTGATTTCTTTTGATCTTGAAGGCTTCTGGTAACTCTTGATTTGTTGAGCTCTGTGATCATCCATCCTCACTAAAGACAAACCATCCCAGAGTTCAGGTTCTGTGGTAGAAGACGATGTTTGAGAGGTTCAGATGGAGCGAGACAGTCAACTTTTACTTTCAGTCTGAGAATCTTTAATATGAAAGATTTTCTTTTAGTCGCTCCTTTGTTTTTTCTGGAGCTTTGTGTTCAGCATGATTCTTGTTACAAGCAAATATTCTTCTCACCCTAACCCTCCAACCCTTCCAAGCAGACAGCCTCTAACAAGTGTGAGTTGTTCATGCATCACAGAGCAGCACATTTCACTGGTGACCTGCATTTACCCCGAACCGCCGAGCTCTTTGTGACAGACAGCCGGCCGTCGGCTCGTTTCCGCTCTCAAGGAGCCGAGACGTTCAGCAGCCGAACCCCTGCACGCACCCGAAGCCCTCCACTGACACAGATTAACAACGAGACACACACACACTCCCTTGTTCTGGTTTTGGACGTTTTAAACTCCCAAACTATGAATGTTCTCCTGAAGACAAACGTGTGGGTGGAGCCATGATTCAGCTCCTGGTGGAGCAGGATGTGTTTACACTCATGTTTACTAAGACGTCTGACCACGTGTCCTCGTGGCGAGATGGGACGTTAGAAGCCTCGTTTGTTCAGAGAGCTGATTGTTGCACAGCGAGGGTGCAACCACACAGGAAATGATTATTCAAGTAGACATTTGGCTCGTTTGTTACAGCAGACGGTCAGAACAGCAAGTCTGACACCAGTTAGGCTAACATGAGAGGACTAAATGTTGTTTTTAGTTTTTGGGTCTTGAATGTTGGCCATAAAACAGGAAGCAGCCAGCTGTGATAAACATGAACTGTGTCAGCCCACTTCATAACAAACATGAATCACTACGATGTAACGTCAGATGTGTCATTGATTCTGACAAATCCACAGTCATGATCAGTTTTATGACCTCTGCTAAACATTTCAGTTTACAAAGTTAGCATCAGTTCTGATGTCAGACCAAAAAAAAAAAACTGATTCAAATCTTTTCAGGCTGCAGGGACTTTTATTTATTTATTTTTTGTTTTTTTTTTAAACATTTTAAAAGGTCACTGTAGTAGTCTAGTTTTCAGTTTTAGTATTTATAATTTACTCGGTAAGTGAACAGCTTATAAATAAACAGCAGCTGATAAGAAACTGTAAGAACAACTGATATATAAGCAGAACAGCTGATAAATAAACAAAACAGCTGATGAGTAACAGTAAGAACAGCTGATAAATGGACTGTATTTATATAGCACTTCAAAGTGCTTCACACTACAATCTGTGTCCTCATTTACACATTTATACAGCACTTTACTAGATCTCTACAAAGCTCATTGAACAAATGATTCTAAAGAGAGTAATCAGAGCTTTATCACATTCATACACTAATGGGACACACATCGGAGACAATGAGGGGTTCAGTGTCTTGCCCACGGACACTTTGGCATGTGATTGCTGGTGGATTCGAACCCCCAACTCTTGCATTGGAGGACGACTGCTCTAACCACTCGGCCACAGCCACCCCATAAATAAACAGAACAGCTGATAAGAAACTGTAAGAGCAGCCGATAAATAAATAGAACAGCTGATTAAAAATGGTAAGAACAGATGATTAATAAACTTGTTCACTGCCAATGCTTTCTGGAAGTATTCCTGAGCCCATTCTGTTATTTCCTTGACAGTGGCATTCCTGTTTGAGGTGCAGTGACGTTCAAGGCCCGGAGATCACGAGCATCCAGTAGAGTTTTACGGCCTTGACCCTTACGCACAGCGATTGTTCCAGATTCTCTGAATCTTTTGATGATGTTATGCACGGTTGATGATGATAACTTAAAAGTCTTTGCTATTTTACGCTGGGTAACACCATTCTGGTATTGCTGCACTATCTTTCTGTGCAACAATGGTGGAATTGGTGATCCTCTTACCATCTTGGCTTCTGAGAGACACTGACACTCTGAGAAGCTCTTTTTATACCCAATCATGTTGTCAATTGACCTAATCAGCTGTTTGTTATATGCTCAATTTCCTTTTTCCAGCCACTTATTGCTACTTGTCCCAACTTTTTGGGGATTTGTTGACACTGTGAAATTTTGAATCAACATATTTTTCCTTTAAAATGTTACATTTACTCAGATTAAACTTTTGATCTGTCATCTATGTTCTATTACGAATAAAATATTGACATTTGCCATCTCCACATCATTGCATTCAGTTTTTATTCACAATTTGTTTAGTGTCCCAACTTTTTTGGAATCCGGTTTGTATTAATACTCCCCTGCTGCGCCGCCTTCTCTACGTTAGTAAGCGTGTGTGAAGCAGCAGTGATGGGCTGTTTGTATTCAGTGAGGGAGGAGGAGGCATGAAGTTGGCTGTGCAGACTGGCAGAAAAAGTATTGTACAGAGATTTTGAAATCTTACAGTGAAAGGTACCACCACATTAATAAAGCAGCGGCTTATCATATTGTTAAAGACACTATCCTTAGCGGCTGACAAGACGGCTAACTTTGGCCATCTTGTTAGCTGCTAAGGATCGTGTCTAGCGATGAAAGCTGCAGCTTCATTAATGTGGCGCTACCTCTGTTCCTCTCATAAGGCACAGCACAGGTAAAAGAGTTTCATACCGTAGTTTGTTTCAGGGAAGGAGGCTGGGATAACTTCACAGCCGGAGTTGAAGCACTAAGTTTAACACACACAGCGGTGATGCCGGCAGTGCGGTTGACGGTGGAGACAGTCGATTTTGGAGACGAGGTTTTCCACATGGACAGTTGAGCCTCTGAGTCATCAGATCAAACCTTTTTGTTCTCCGCATCCGAGGAGAGTTTCACTTGAAGAAAGGATGTAGAATTATCTCAGAGAAGGATTTATTTCAGCTGTCTGCAAAGGGTTTTAATGCAACTGGAATATTTAGTTTCTACGAATAACTTGTTGCTGCAACAACCTGGACTGTTGCAACGAGGAAAACTTGAAACGTGGAGTAATCTGATGCACTTAGTGAACAGTTATCAAATGTTTCCTAAAGTTTTTCTGTCTCTGAACGTTTAAACACTAAATAGTTTTGGTTTCCAAATGTAGCAAGTCATCACTGATGAGGTGATGAATCACATCTCCTCTTTCCTACTTTATTTCAGGCCTGTAGCCCTGTCCAGGTGTCTGTGGCCACCAGAACCCCCTGTGGTCAGGTCTGGACCCCCTCCACCTCCATGCCAGGAAGCCACAGCAGCTCGCAGGTGGGTCTTTCTCCAGGTTAAAGTCTAGATCAGGGGCCCCCAACCAGTGGGCTACGGACCGGTACCGGTCCGTGGGTCAGTTAGTACTGGGCCTTGAAAAATCACTGGATTCTCTCCACCACAGCAGTCCATGACTCACTCCTGACGCAAGTCAACAGACACGAGTGGTTAGTTTCAGTTTGTGTTAGGCGTGCATGCACAGATCGGTTCTACATTGCCCGTGTGAGTGGTGAACAGCTGTGTGGTCTGGAGCAAATGACCAATCGGCAACCTCAATTTGTCCTGAAGTAAACACCCTTTACCTGCAGAACTGCGCTGCAGCCCATCAGGGAACTGAACAACTAGTTGATGAGAATTGATCCTGCACTTAAAACATTTATAAATCACACATCAAGCGTTTAAAAGTAAATTATCAAAATGAACCGGCTTTAGTGGTGATTTTAGCCTCTTTTTGGTTGTGCTCAAGCGCCCCTAAATTTTAACTCAACACCCATGAAAAATAAAGAAGCCATCATTTGGATTGTGTAAGGAAACTCGGTTCTCAAATCTTCGATTCACCAAACTATTGAAAACATATTGAATAAATATGTATGATGACAATCTTAATATGGGCCAGTGAAATTATGATTTTTTTTGTTTGTTTTTTTGTTGTTGTTTTATTGTTGCTGTAGTTGGATCCTCAATCCACCTGTCAATCAATCCAGTAGGCACAACAGCAACTGACCAATCAACAACCTCAATTTGTCCTGAAGTGAACACCCCTTACTTGCAGAGGTGCAGCGATTTTGCATTAAGAACGCTTTGCAGTCAGAGAGATTTTAATAATAATTGAGTTTACATGTTTTGTTTCTTGTTAATCTACTGTAATAAATCTGTGTAAAATACACCAGCATGCAGGAAATGGCATCTATTCAAAATTCTCTGGGGGAGGACCCACAGACTTGAGTCTTAAGACAAAGGTAGATTGATGAGTCTAGAGAACGTAGGTGGACCAATGAGTCTGGACCTTTTGAGCAGGCTCTTCATTTTTTGTTTGGTTGCCCCCAGAGCCATATAAAGTGAGAGTTGCGACACTTCCATAGAGTTCCATTGTAAGAATGGAATGCGGAAGTCACGTGGGTCATGGAGGGGGCGATTTGTTCCATGGCTCTGGTTACAGTCTGAAGCTGCCTGCAGTAGCGCTCCGTCGCCGCCAGAGGGCGCAGCTCCACAAGGTTTCCATAGCCGTAGTTTGGAACGATTGACCGCCTGTCAGCGAGATCAAAGCGTGTCGGAACTCTCTATATATATATGGCTCTGGTTGCCCCTACTTGAAGGTCCAAACACTGAACCACATGTTTAACCCCACTCTGTGTGTTTTTGTCTGAGTGTCGCTGGAGTTGAAGGTGTTTTTAGAAAGTCCTTCCATGAATGTTTTTGTGCCAAATGAACATGACGGCACTTCCATAACTCAGAGAATACACATTATTCAAGTTCAAGTACCTTTATTGTAATTCGAATCACATGTAATAATAATAATAATAATAATGTCTTTTTCTGTCATCTGTGTATGTTTCCCATACACAGACGAAATTCGTCTCTGCATTTAACCCAACCACCACCAGGTGGTGCAGTGAGCAGCCAGAAAGCGCCCGGGGAGCTGGAGAATTAGGTGTGCACTCATAGACACCCCAAGGTGTGTAGTGGCTGGGGCGCGAACCCGCGTCCTTCGGGTCCCAAGTCAGAAGCCCTGCCACTACACCATCTTGGCTCCTACCGTATATGTGGTACATGAGGTGGAACGAAATTACGTACTCATGGTCGCATTTACACCCAAAAATAGCAAAAAATGTAAAGTATAAAAAGAAGGATCTAAGATATACGCTAAACGCTAATAATGTAAAATAATACGGTATATTGAACAGCAGCCTGAACATGAGTCTGTGGTGAGGAGATGGGTATGAATGAATACAGCAGCATGAGATAAAATCAGCATGGATAATCAACAGCTAGGGCTGAAAGTAACAATTATTTTAATTATCAATTAATCTGTTGATTATTTATTTGTTTATTTATTTCGATTAATTGATAAATCGCCCAAAAAACAACAAATGTTTTAATTCCCACTTCTATATTTCAAAATTGAAAATTTGACCGACAGAGCAAATCGCACAAAAAACAGGTTGCTACTCGACTATTCTGTCAGTAAAATATTGAATAATAAAAAAATAAAAAAGTTTGTCAAATAGCTTCAATAAAGAATACATGTATACAAATGTATGTTTTAAACCTGCACAATATGTAGCGACTTTGTAAAACGTGTCCTTGAGGGAAGAGTGTGACCTGGATTAAAAGTGTGGATCATTATAGTGAAGCCTTCATCTTCAACCATCGACAGAGGCCTCATGTCAGTGACGATCTTATTAATGATGCTTTCAGTCAGACAGCTGCTTGCTGTGGTGTCCATGATGTGTTTCCATCATGAAGGCTGTCATTGTTTGTTGTTGTTTTCTGAAATGAGAAAGAGTTTATATGTATTATAGCATAATTTACAGCAACTCAAGAAATGACTTGTTTCACTTACAGTGATAGGTTAAGGCAGAAGTAGCCCAAAGAGCGCACGCACGCACACACACACACACACACACACACACACACACACACACACGCAACATTTAATTACACACATTGAGTAGATGTAATGAATTACTTTAATTCCTGTTTAAATGCAATTCATCCTGCCATACAATGCAGTGTCTTCACTCAGACTTTGCTGGCAAATTAAAAGTTGAAGCTAAATCATTAAATTATTACATATTTGTGTTAGATTTATTAATAAATCACATTCAAACACTGCTTGTACCATTAAATAAAATAAAAAGTAACGCACACGTACTCTATCACCGTCATTAATCAGCTACCGGAAAGTCTGACGTTACGTTTTCTCACTTGGAAACAGAACAAATGTAGGATATTCTAGAGACTTACCTGCTGCTGATCCTTCATCCTCCTCGTGACTCCAACATGTTTTCGTTTGTTCTCCCGTGTCATGTTGTCACTTTTCAAAGCTGCACGTTACACAGTTTGTATCTTTGTGAAGCGTCAACTGCTCCCACACTTTTGAGGACTTGGGTCTAACTGTTTTCTCGGGATCGGCCATTTGTCAAATTTACTTAATTTCCTTTGAAATTACAGTAAATCGGACGCTAAATTAATAATTAATAATTAATCAAATCAATAAAGTGATTACTTAAAGGGGACCACAGATGCAAAATTCACTTTTTAATGTTTTTTTTACTCAACTTTGGGTATGTATTTCTTAAAAAAAACAGTCCTAGGACCCAAAAAAATGCACCCAGTGGTATATTTACTCTAAGTATATTTATTTTTCAGTGATATAAATGTCTCGTTTTCAAATCCTGGCGCTTGTGATGTCACAAGCCGCAGGACAACCCACCCCAACCTGAGTCCAGCCCCTCACCTAGCAACCCCTGGTGATGCTCCACCCACTTCAGTATAAAAGACGTCACGTTTTTTTTCCCTGAGTTCATGTCGGCACAATGGCTACTAGCGTTGGATGTTTCGTTGTTGTTAAAATGCAGTACCGCTAATAACTAATTATCTATCAACAAAAAAACTTATTTACGGGCTCTTAAATCAACCGAACGACTGCTCGCGGACCATATCCGGTCCGCGCCGGATGTGGTCCGTGAAAAAAGCGGTCCCCGCTAGAGAGAGCGTGTATAGCAGTTAGCAACCAGTGTGTTACTCTGCAGCCTTATTGCTTGTTTTCGAAGAGTCAAACGAAGAGTTTTTAACATGGAGGGTGAACTTATGGATGTTTCTCAGCGGCCTACGCGACGCGTCAGCGCCTCATTTGCCCTGCCCAAAATGGCGTCTGCCTCTGGGTCTGACTCAGGGTCCCCTTTGGAGGGCGGAGTTAATGTAAACAGATTTTTGAAGGGCGTGGCCTTATCATAAACAGCTCGTTCAGAACGGAAGTCAGAAAAGGCACAACTAGAAAGGGGATATTTTATTATCTAATAATTATTTTGTGCATTAAATTGAATGAACATGGTCTGGATAGCCCACAGACATACCATAAAAATTTATAAAACCAATATTTGGTCCCCTTTAATCAAATCCAGCATAAAGTGGTTGTTTTTATTGACACAACTCATTACCACTGAAATAAAGCATGATGATTATAAACCAATATTATAATTATTTACATGGTGAAACTGTGCCACTTTGTGGTGAAGTGAAGCTACGCTACATTCCCCGTTCGACCCAGGAAGTATTGTTTGACACTAAGGATCGTGCTTCCACAACAGATTGTGTAATCACAGACAGAGCTGGACGCTCATGTCTCCCAGCACTCCGCCCCTCTTGGGGCGGGAGTTTGTGACACAGAGAGAATGCCCTCAGGTAATCAGATGTACGACAACGCTTGCTCAGCATTTCAAATACTCAACTATAACTGCACAAACTGTGTCATCATGTGACCAGAAGTCTAACCTCAATAACCAACGAGGTACTCTCAGAGTCAGAGATTCTTTATTGTCATTTGCACCACATGTGGTACATATGGTGGAACGAAATTATGTACACAGGGTCCCAGTTACATCCAACAATAAAATGTAAAAGTAAAACAGTAATAAGATCTAAGATATGAACTAAGAAAAACATCAACTAAAATACACTAAGCACTAATATCATAGAAAACATTACCGGTACTCCAAACAGCAGCACAAACGAGTCTGTGTGAGTAGATGAACACGAATGAACACACAGCAACATGAAACAGATCAGCAGCAACATGATGTGATTTTTCACAGTGATTATTCTTATCATTTATTTATTCATGAGTCTAACAGCCTCAGGGTAGAAGCTGTTCCTCAGTCTAGTGGTTCTACACTTAAGGCTGAGTTATACTCGCGCTTTGGTCCGCTGGCCCTCTGCGCGCGAACTGCGTGCGCACTGAGCCGTGCGGCTTCTGCATTTACAGTGTCGCCTCTGTGTTTATAGTTGACGCACGGCGGCGCATGGCAAAGTGCTGTTCTTTTACGGACCAGCAGGTGGCAGTACCCTCTAAAACCTGTGCATATGTTGCAAGAAAGGGTGTAGAAGAAGAAATCTACCATAGAAGAAGAACTGTTTGACGTCACACAACAACAACAAAAGGCTTTCCGCTCGCATGCTGAACTGTTGTCTTTATTAGAGGAGCAAATCATAATAGAACAACGGTTATTGTGTTTTGCGGTTTTAATGCATGGAGCGGAGGAGGAAGCGATCACGTGACTTTTGGCAAAAAAAAAAAAGAAAAGTCCAGATGAAGAAGGAGAATTTAATACATTTGTGTCACATACAAAACATTCCTCCATGCGTCGCGACGCCGTCTCCACAACCACAGTGGCGCAGACAGCTGCAGGCTCTGGCGTGAAGAGCGTGAAGGCTGTCGGGTGAGGTCCCCGCCCGACCTGTCAATCAATTCAGTAGCACCCACGACGCGCGCACTAGCCTTGCGGAGTTTCAAAAATTTGGAGGTGCGCGACACCTGCCAAACCGCGGGACCTACGCGCAGGGGCGGGACGGTGATATTGCGTCACTTTTGGCGCGCGCACCCTGGCGCACTGCGCGACGCGTCGAGTATAAATCTAGCTTAAATGCTCCTTAACCTCCTACCTGAGGGGAGCGAGGCAAAAAGTGTGTGCTGGGTGAGTGTGGTCCTTCATGATGCAGGTGGCTCTCTTCCTGCATCTGGAGGTGTAGATGTCTGTGATGGTGGGGAGACTGACTCCAACATCTTCTGTGCAGCCTTCACCACTCTCTGCAAAGCTTTTCTTTCTGCAGCTGTGCAGCCTCCATGCCACACGTTGATGCTGGAGCACAGGATGCTCTCCACTGCACACCTGTAGAAGGAGGTGAGGACTGAGCTGCTCAGACCAGCTCGTCTCAGCCGTCTGAGGAAGTAGAGTCTCTGATGAACTTTCTGGATCAGGCTGGTGGTGGTGTTGCTCCTGTTTTTTCCAGCTGAGGTTTTTGTTCATGTGTACACCCAAGTACTTGTAGCTGGAGACCACTTCCCCTGCAGATCCTCTTATGTGCAGGGGGTTGAGGCATCTGTGTTTGTTCCTTCTGAATCCACAACAAGAAAGCTGCACACTGTTGGAGCTGGCTGGGCACAGGTCCTGAAGATGAACAGTGGATACCTGCGGCTAAATAACCAGGGTGACTTATTTATGTAACAAATTATCATTTATCTTATATTTAGTATGTGCAGCTTAGAGACAGGTGCGTTCAGTAGCCCGAGAATTATGGTATATTGCTCCTTTTTAATCGTTCAGTCTCAGCACTACTCACTTTGCTCTAATTCGACCCGACTCACTTCTACCCTGCCTCTGGAGTCTTCCATATGCCTGAGCGTCTCCATGTAGGCCGGTCGTCGCAGCCTCTGGTCACCAGCCTTTGCCACCATTACCAGAACCACTACAATGGAGTGGAGAGCACCTTTTCCTCCTCCGGTCCAAGCCCGTAAATCGAGTCTGTCGTTGGCCAACAAGCAGAGGCGTCTGCACCAAAGTGTTGACATTTTATCTGATAATTATTTGTTTACAGTGGGAAACAAGTGGCTGCTGGGCAGCACAGTGGCACAACTGGTAGAGCTGCTGCCTCTCAGCGAGAAGGTTGCCGGTTCAAATCCCGGTCCGGGGCCTTTCTGGGTGGAGTTTGCATGTTCTCCCCGTGCATGCGTGGGTTTCCTCCGGGTACTCCGGTTTCCTCCCACAGACCAAAAAACATGCTTGTTAGGCTGATTGGTGACTCTAAATTGACCCTAGGTGTGAGTGTGAGAGTGGATGGTTGTTTGGTGTGAGTGAGACAGGTCCCTCTTGTAAATGAGTCCCCGTGACTCAACGAGGCTAGCCTGTATAAATAAAGGTTGAATGAAAAAAACAACAAAAACTAATGCAGCAGTCATGAGGTTTTATAAAAAACTGGGTTATTATTATTGGAGCTTATTTATATAGCGCTTTCCAGCCCCCTGTGAGGGACCCCAAAGCGCTTTACAATACCAACCACCCATTCATACACACATTCATACACACATTCATACACCGGTAGCGGCGACTGCCATGCAAGGCGCCTTCCAGTCCTACCGGGAGCAACTCAGGGTTAAGTGTCTTGCCCAGGGACACAACGACACATGGTGTGAGTAACCGGGATTCGAACCTCCAACCTTCCGATCGGGGGACGACTGCCATTACCACTACACCACGGCCGCCCATGCGCCCATATTATTGTCGTTTTTGTGAAGGAGATGCTTTTATACAGTAGTTTTGGATGTTAGCATGAGCCTCAGTCAGCCTGCTGTGTTGGCTCAGGCTGCAATGCATTATGGTCTATTTCCACCAATGTGGACACAACTGTTTGTCCTGCACATGGTCGTGGCGGCGTTAATGGAGTGCTGCGATACAAATGCTTGGTTGAAGCCACGTATCCTGCGGTGATCAGGCCTTGGCAACACTTTCCACCCCCTGGAACATGTGTGTGTGTTTGTGTGTGTGTGGGGGGGGGTCAGATTTCAGTGGGCAGGGCGCTCGGTTCTGCATTGACCGGTGACAACTGGATTGACCGTCTTCCCTGGGTTTTGTTGGGGTTGCGTACCGCAACCAAAGAGGACCTGAGCTCTTCCCCGGCTGAACTGGTTTTCGGTCAGCCTGTGCGCGTCCCCGGTGAGTTTTTACCTGAGGTACCCTCACCACAGTTCGCTCCACCGTTGCTCCATCTTTCACCTCAGGAGGCCCCTTTTCGTGTCCCCGGTCCGGTACACCATTGTTTACCGCAGTCATTTGTCCCTAAGAGTCTGGAGTCCTCTAAATTTGTTTTTGTCAAACACAATGCACACAGGACACCACTACAGCCTTTGTATGATGGACCGTTTCGAGTTCTTCAACCAGGTCCGAAACATTTCATTTTGGATTTAGGGGGTCGTACTGAGACTGTCTGTATTGATAGGCTTAAACCAGCTCATGTTATGTCAGATGATCAGGTTGTTACGGCCCAAGCTCCTCGCAGNTCCGCCATATTCCGCATTCCGTTTACAACGTAAAACCGCGTTCACAGTACAGTACAGTATTCCTCCGCCGCTGCACCGCGTACAGTACAATATTTTCCGCCACTGCACTGCGTAAAGTACAATATTTTCTGCCGCTGCTTTATGTTTACAACGTAAAACCTGTCCATCCGCCATATTCCGCATTCCGTTTACAACGTAAAACCGCGTTCACAGTACAGTACAGTGTATTCCTCCGCCGCTACGTTTACGACGTAAAACTGGTCCATCCGCCGTATTCCTGCACCGCGTACAGTTCAATACAGTACTGTATTCTTCCGCCGCTGCGTCACAACGTTTATGACATAAAACTGCGTAACTCAAAATAAGGCTTTTCATAGTAAATGGGAGATGCGTCGTAACCACGAAACGTCGTAACTCGAGACCGTCGTAACCCGAGGACTACCTGTATTTGGAGTTAGCACAATTTAATATGACCACACCAGCTGTTTACAGATAATGAGGTAAAATTTGGTGAGGTAGTAGCTGAGACTCATCCATACCACATATGCTCCATTATTTTCTCATGACGACAGGATTTGGTGTAAAACATCTGGCATGAAAGGTGATTCCTTCAAAACAGGTTAGAGCTTTAGTTGCAGACAATGTAAAGATGACGAGCAGTGATCCGTCACATTGTGGATTTGCAAAACAAGGCAAAGAACCCAGTGGAATCATGAACTAAGACCAGATCTCCATGAAACAACCCCGGCTTGTAACTGTGCCGACTCAGCAGTATTACAGAAGCTTCCTTAAATATAAATAAAAAAGATGACACTCTAAAACCTGATCTCAGCTAAGCCGAAAGTCATAATGTACTTTAATACGTCTCGATGTGCCTCTGTCTGCAGTTTTCTCCGTGTCTGTTTAATTTGATTCATTCCTCCTAATATTCCCTGGCTGTCAGCCTCCCAGCTCCTTTTCAGTTCCCGTTTCCTCCAAGTCAAGGTCAGGAGGAGCTCTGCACCGGGGCAGCGCCTCTCACCACGCTCCCCGTTTGAGTAGCTTACAACGCGCTTTTGTTTTGTCTCCATAACTGTATTCGTGTCTCCTCCTCACTTCCCACTCGATCTTTTTCTCATTTTCTCCTCTAATCTCACGCTCTTGTCGTCAGTGGGTTCTGGCGGTTCAGACACAACGCATTAATCGCTGTAATCAGCTCTTTAGACAGTCAGAAAAGATATTTAAAACATCCTACTGCTGTTGTTAACTAATCTACAAGTTGCTGATCTTTTCAGCTGGGACTGATGATTTTTACCCACTGGCTCCTGAACGTCTTTCCGGTATGCATTTGGTTTTCTAGTAGGAAATGTATGGAAGCCCATTTCCGACATTCTATTTAAAAAAAAAAAGCAAAAATTATCTCAAAATAATGAGATAGTATCTCATTATAATGAGATAATATCTCAAGATACTATCTCAAAATAATGAGATACTATCTCAAAATAATGAGATACTATCTCAAGATAATGAGATACTATCTCAAGATAATGAGATACTATCTCAAAATAATGAGATACTATCTCATTAATTAATGAGATAGTATCTCATTAATTTGAGATACTATCTCAAAATAATGAGATAGTATCTCGTTATTTTGAGATAGTATCTCATTATTTTGAGATAGTATCTCATTATTTTGAGATAGTATCTCATTATTTTGAGATAGTATCTCATTATTTTGAGATAGTGTCTCATTAATTTGAGATACTATCTCAAAATAATGAGATAGTACTGTATCTCGTTATTTTGAGATAGTATCTCATTATTTTGAGATACTATCTCATTATTTTGAGATAGCATCTCCTTATTTTGAGATAGTATCTCATTATTTTGAGATAGTAACTCATTATTTTGAGATACTATCTCATTAATTTGAGATACTAGCTCATTAATTTGAGATACTAGCTCATTATTTTGAGATAATTTTTGCTTTTTTTTAATAGAGTGGCAGAAATGGGCTTCCATAGATTCCGTTTAAATTAATAATTTGGATTATTCAAAGTGAGATTTCATTAATACTAGATGTATCAAGAAGTTTTGCTCTGACTATATGATGGGAATGACTCTCAGCTACAAACACACCAAACTTTAGCTGAATATCTGTGAAATTGACTGCATTAGATTTATTTGTGCGTTTTGTGAGGTAAAGTGGCTATCGTGGTCAGTTTAAATTAGACTGACGCCAAATGTTGAACAGCTGTAGGTGCACATCTATTGTTTATTTCCTGAAAGTTTCGTTCAAATTGGAGTGGTGGTTCATGAGATATTTTGTTAACGGACAAAATGAATTCATCACATAGTCAGTGATCAGAATATTTGTTGGAAATCAGTCTCAGGTACAAATATTAGGCCAATTTTTTGTAAAACTGACTGAGTTATAGCTATTTTTGTGGTTTGGATGCGGACGCCATCTTGACAGTTGTAGTTCATAATATGAACTACAATACAAAACTGGTAATTTTTTTATGTAAAAGTTTACAAAACAGTGTCCATCCAAACTGACTTTAACTCTTTTGAGATTTGTAATGTTTTAAGACATTTTTTTGTCACATCCAGACTAGCTGTTAGCTCATCAGTCCAGTTTATTTCTCCCAACGGAGGTCGTTCAAACAACTATCTGCAACAGGTAAGATATTAACTGTTCACAACATTTCTACAGAACCCCACTTTAAAATATCTGAAGAAAGCATTTTCCAGTGTGATGTTTTAAAAAGGTCATTAATTAGATTCAAACAATCACCCCTGCCGTGACCTTTACATCCCCGTGTGCTCATTACGTGAACATGCCCTAAAATCATGCTTTCCTGCAGAACACAGAAATTATAAATCACCAAGTAATAATATTAAATTACCTGTAGACATCATCCTGGTTCACCTTTTAACTTTTTTAAAGAGTCAAAACAGCAGACGTTGAATGTTGGAGACTTTAAAATCTGCTCTCCACTCACTCAGAACCAAAGAACTCATGAACACGATCAGCGTACTGTAGTAACTGGCTGGTGAACACAGCAGAGCTGTTGCTGCTAAATGTTTTCCCACAGCTGAAACAAAAGTGTAAACAGGATATAAATTTGGAAACATGCCACCATGCATGCTAGTTACTCTGATGTCAGCCTAGTGCAAGGAGCTTTCAGCAATAACGGCTTGCTTCTGCTGCATTTGAGAAGCAAAGACATCTGTAATTGGTCAGCTTTTTTTAATCGCCCACTAAAGAAGGTTAAAAATAAATAAATAAATAAAAAAGGTAAAAGGGTAATAAGGTTTTTGCCACTGTCTTTGTGTGTGCACATGCACAGTTAATAAGAAATCTCATATACCACTTTTTGGATTTTAATGAAACTTTCAGAAAGTAATGACCAGATGTGCATGCAGGGCCGGCCCAAGGCATAAGCAAACTAAGCGGCTGCTTAGGCCCCCAGGGCCACGAAGGTGGAATTTAATTTTTTCGTTTGTTTTTTTAGTAATGGTTTCTATATGTTTCCATTTAATATTGTAAGTTCAGCTTTTGGAAATTGTTGCATACATTTACATAGTTTTAAAAACTAAAAGTAAAGTAAATTGCTATGTGTTGCCTTACAATGGGGAAATTGGTGCTCTGCATTTAACCCATCGCACATGGATTATTCAACTTTATTTTTTTTAACCCTTTTTATGAGGTTTCAAGTAATTGCTCATTTACATAATTTATTTCCTTGATATTTTGTTTTATTTTGTCTGTTTTTGCACAATTTAATTCATTTTTATGCATTTAAGTTATTGTTTGTTGTTGATCTTGCACTTCAAATTATTTTGAACATTACTGTTGAAGTTCTTTGGAACCAACAATATTAAACCAGATGACACTTTTGCAGTAAAATACATTGCATACTGGTGCTTTCTTTTTCTTTTGTTACGTTTAGTACCACATACATGATGTAAACAGGGCTACCAGAGTTGCAATGAGTTTATGTTAGGTGAGTGAATGATCTGATCATTTGACTGTTGATTGCAGTAATCCACATTATTAGCAGAAATAGAGGGTCCCAAACCAAATTTCACTCAGGACCCCATGGCGGCTTGGACCGGCATTGTGTACGTGTTATTAACACTGGAAGTCATTCCTTTTCAAGATGGCTGCCACGGCCCAATGAACTTAGAAACACAAGATAGTCATAATTCAGTCAGTTTTACAGCTACTGTGCTGAGATTTGTTATAGTAGTAGCTGTGAGTGATCCCCAACTCATAAGCTGAGCTCTACACTGTGTACAACACATTTGCTTAAAAGTTTGGCTTTAACTGTTGAGAGGGAACTCTGTTTGGCTGTTGGTAAAATATCTCATGAATCACTGAACAGATTTTACTAAAATTCTCAGGAAGTAATCCCTAAATATAAATTTACAACTGATTAACTTTTGGAGTTACCCTAATATTCAAGATGGCTGCCACAGCTAACTGAGTTTTTGAAACACAGAAATGGCCATAATTCAGTCATATTTACAGATATTTAGCTAAAACTTGATGTTTATGTAGCTGAAAGTAATCTCCAACACAAACTTCAAGCACTAATATACTGTATTTTATGATCACTCATGAGATGACACGTAATGCCATTTACAAGTTCTGACCAAAATGGCTACAACTTTGTAATTTCTCAACATAAGATGTTACTTTTTTAAAAATCAGGCATGAAAGGAGAAAATTTTATTTTATTTGAAGAATGCTAGGCTTTTATTTCAATTGTTATTATAACTGATGTACCCTGATGCATGCTCAATAATCCAGCTAGAAAAATCTAAAAAAGCTAAGTCTGGTCCTCTGGACATTCAAAAAAAATAATATATATATACACACACATATATAT
>JBBPBX010018560.1:0-14547 GCA_038048925.1 Garcialebias charrua | reverse complement strand
ATAGATAGATAGATAGATAGATAGATAGATAGATAGATAGATAGATATAGATATGTATATATACATATATATTATAAACACAAGTCAATATATTGCTAACTTTGAGTTAATTCAAAAAGCAAAGGTGTTTCTTTTACCACAGACCAAACCTATTATTGGCAAAATGGACCTGCCCCCCTCCCTGTCTTTCTATTTTCAGACTTAGCCCACTCACAGTCTTGGCTGCAAACTCAAGCAGAGGCTAAATGAGATATCATGTATCGCATCACTCTAGACAACTCAGTGCTGAATCATTGAGATGAACATGGGCTGTTTGGCTCTGCATTCTGTTTTTATGAGAGTGGGAGTTTTTACAACAAATGAGCCGGCAGCAGTTGGATTAAACTGATGTTACCGCATCCTTTTCAACCACAAAGTGTTTCCTTTCAACCTATGATCCTGCCAGTAATCCTTCATGTGCAAATTTATTCATTTATGTTTATGTATGTGTTGAGAAAGCCTTGTTGTTTTATGGTTTACAGAAACTTTAACTTATTAACCAGCACAATTAGAAAGACAAGGGTTTCCTGCAGCCATGTTTTCAGATTCCTTCTGGTCTTCTGATGTTTTGAACTCTGTATGCCTGCTGGGATATTGAATACCCTCAGCAGTTGTACATTTTTTTTAAATTAGTTGAAAACAGAAAACTTTTCTTTATTAATTTTTCTTTATTTTTTCCATTTTTACTTTATTTAGTGTGCCTCTCAAGATAAACAAGAAGAAGTTTGAGTTTAGTTTGTGATCAAATGTTTTGCTTTTTTTTTCCCCTTCTCAATTTCATCCCTGAAGCGCTCTTGCAAACTTTCAAATCCAACTGGGAGCAGCATGGTATCACATGGACCTGTTTGCAAGGTGTTCAATGCTCCATGCGGCTTTCTCTCAGAGACATTCCCTCCACTGATCCTCACTTATTGAACTTCCCTCCACTGTTATCAGCAGTATCTCATGGACACAACAGAGCAGGAATAAAAACATTTACATAACAGTTTAGTAAATAAAACCTGCTAAAATATGGTTGAATATGTAGTTTAATCAAACTTGTGATTGATTGAGATTCCTTTTTGCTTTCTTATACCTTTCTGGTCCTATAATTTTAGTTACCCTAGCTAGTCTCAGTGAGTCACGAGAACTCATTTTCAAGAGAGACCTGTTTGGGAGCAGATTATGGGGGTTAAGGACCTTGCTCAAGGGCCCAGAGTGGGGCGAATGAGGGTGGAGGCAGGTGTGGGTGTTTCACCTTTTCCACGTTGTCAGTCCGGGGAGTTGAACCTGTAACTTTCTGATCACAGGCCCATCTTCTCTAAGCTCATTAACATAAGATAATGTTATTATTGCTAATGATTCTCAGTCATGAACAAATCAAAATTTAGCTCAATATTTGTTAAACTGACTGAGTTAAAACTGATTTCTGTTGGTTAATGTTAATTTGCTGTAGCAGCCATCTTAAATTCAATTGACTCATCAGTTATAGACATAAATTGAAACATTTTTTCTATAAATTTCAATAAAACTTGCTTATTTGTTACATATTTTGCTAACAAAAATACAGGTCTGACTTCAAAAAGTTAAAAGCAACATTTTAAACAAAGATCTCCCACAATCCGTGCTCAGAAAATGTACTGGGGATCAGTCTCAGCTACTCACACACCCAGTGTTCTGTCCAAAAGCTGAAAAACTGACTCGACTTAGTCATAACAGAAATGGACCAGCTGCGGTTGTATTACCATACCATACCATACCATACCATACCACTTTATTACTAGAGCACTTAAACAGACACAAGGCCAACCAAAGTGCTGTAGAATAGAAAACAAACAAGCATAGCAAGCAGGAAAACCATAAAATAAAAATATAGATACAAATAGCAAACATAAACTAACTAAAATGGCGAACAGTGTATATTACAGAGAGGAACAAAACAAATCACATTGTGTTAAAGGCAAGAGAATAGAAGTGGATTTTCAAGCGAGACTTAAATACTGTGAGGGAGGGAGCCTGCCTGACACTCAGTGTGGCAACTCATTCCACAGTCTTTGACCTGCAACAGAGAAAGCCCTGTCACCTCTGAGCTTACGGCGAGTATCTGGAACTGAAAGAAGCATCTGGTCTGCTGACCTCAGAGAGCGCGGTGGGACATATGGCTGCAGAAGATCAGTGAGATAGGGTGGAGCGGAACTATTCAGAGATTTAAAAACATACATGAGTACAGTATTTTAAACTGGATCCGAAGGTGAATGGGTAGCCAGTGCAGCAGGGGCGTGCAGAGCCCACTAAAGAGGCAGGTGCTAAAAAAAAAAAAGGGGGCACATCTAAACGCATTTTAGGACAGAATATTAAAATGAGTTCTTGTGGCTCAATGAGACTACCTGTATAAATAAAGGGTAAATGAAAAAAAAAAAGAAAAGAAAAAAGATTAACAAAGTCACATAGCTTTCAGAGTTAAATAAACAATGATAAATTACAAAATTGTGAGATATACTATCAAAGCTTAGGAAAACCTCTACATAGAACATACAACTATCCATATGTAAAATATTTTATTAGTAATTTCTTTCTGCAGGTCTACTTTGTTATAGGAAAGCATTGCAATATTCAAACCTGCGATTTAGCAAGATATGTAAATCAGAGCTACACCACCAGATATATTTTGTCTTTACAGAATTACACTATTAAAAATGTAAACAAGGGCACAATGCAACTTTTTAGTGTACTGTAATCTATAAAAGAAAGAGCTGCCTGGTTTGCTACACTTGCAGTGGAGATGAAGATGGTCCATTCAGAAAAGCAGAGCTGCATCAAACTTTAATGTGGAACTGCAGAAGAAAACTAAACAAAAGCAAAAATTGAATTGTTAATGCATGTCACCATGAGAAAAGCCTACTGAGACTAACTGACCCCCAAAATTTAGACCTATATCTCTATTTGTGTGCAGGGAGGTCAAAACTGGTGTGATGTGCTCTCTATGGTCTGTACCAGTTAAGAATCGGGCTGTAGCATTTTGGACCGGCTGTAGACGTGCAATGGAGGACTGACAGATTCTGAACAGAAGTGAATTGCAGTAATCGAGCCTCGATGTTATGAAAGCATGGATTACTGTCTCAAGGTTCTTTTTGGACAGAATGGGCTTCAGCTTAGACAGCCACCTCAGCTGAAAAAAAGTAGGATTTAACAATCATGTTTACGTGACTGTTAAATTTCAGGGAGGGGTTTGTTATCACCAGATTAGAGACCCTTTGTTTCTCTAGCGGGGCTAGAGAGAGAAGGTCAATGTCGTGGTTTGAGAGTGAGCTGTTAAGATGGAACAACATAACTTCAGACTTCTTCTCATTGAAACTTAAGAAGTTTGACGCCAAATTTACACTACATGCGGTCCCGCTCCGCCCCGCTCCGCTCCGCAGGTCGCAGCAAGTCCAGTTTCCACTACCTCCGCTCCGCTCAGGTCCGCCTGGATGCGCCGTCCGAGACGCATGCGCGGGAATTGCGAGATCGCGCGATAAATCAAGTGATAAATAAGTAAGTCAGAACAAAACAATTCATTCGGTGGAAGAAGGAGAACAACAGTAGAGACTGCTGCCTTGATCTTCTCTCGTAAATGAGCGACAGGACATGGTTTGAGCAACAGGAAGTGATGTATTACATTTCAGAATAAAATACTTTATTTATTTATTTATTTCTTGTATTGCGTTTGTAGGCGTAGTCATAAATGATAGTTTGACAGCATTTTTGTACAAATAAATCCGTATAGAGCTAGGATTAAGTCCGCCCGTGGTGATTTTATTTTGTAAATACGGAAGTTGTGCTCGTTCCTTTTCCTGTTGGTGCGACGTAATCTTTAAAAGTTGACTCCGGCACAGCTCCGGCGTCCGGCAGAAATAGAAAAATTTCTAATTTTGACGGACTGCCGTCCGCTCGCCGCCGCCGTGTGGAGCCAGTGTAAACTCTCTCATTGATTATAATGGGTGCGTATTTGCTGCGGAGGTCGGACTGGAGCGGGGCGGAG
Source organism: Garcialebias charrua (assembly GCA_038048925.1). Taxonomy (NCBI): domain Eukaryota; kingdom Metazoa; phylum Chordata; class Actinopteri; order Cyprinodontiformes; family Rivulidae; genus Garcialebias; species Garcialebias charrua. The sequence continues at coordinate 10,508 of JBBPBX010018560.1, read as the reverse complement.
CCGGAACGCATGTAGTGTAAATTTGGCATAAGGCCATCCAATCATGGATGTCAGCCAGGCAGTCCAAGAAGGGGTTGAATAGAGCGTGAGCCTCTGTGCCTCAGGGGGAAGTAAATTTGACAATCATCTGCGTAGAAATGAAAAGCTATTTTGTGTTTGCAGAAAATAACACCTATAGCAGCAGGTATAATGAGAAGAGAAGGGGACCGTATTGTATTGTTAGTATTTCCTGTTAGATGTGCCGAGCACTAAAGCAACATACTGTAAATATGTTGTCAACCCACACTGGCATAGAAATAAGGTTATGTATTATAAATGCTGTGCATAACCATGCTGAAACTAACAAGACTCAATAATTCAGATAGAAAATCCAACAAAGTTCAATCAGATCATTTGGACGGTTTCTTTTTTTTTTTTTTGAGACATTTCATTCTTCATCCACAGGACTTCATCAGTCCGAGGAGCCACAAACAAACTGAGTCCCACAAGCAACACACCCACACAGTGGGCTAACCAGTTTGCTGGTGATAAGATGGCTTCTGGAGCCCAACCTCTCCCCCGTCGACTCCTCTGAGGCAGCCGCAGCCAAAGTGGTTCAAAACATCAAAGTCCTTTGGATGAAGGATGACACATCTAAAAAAAATATATATAAGAAAATAAGAAAAAGAAACCGTCAAGATGACCTGACTGAACTTTAGCAAGACTATCGACATAACATTTTACATTTTCACCCAGCAGCTGTTCATATGAATGTTAACTTTTCCTGAGTGTTGCCACACAACAGCTGACGAGTTACACACAACACTGAACGGCTGAGCTAATCACTTCGACCCTACCAATCCAACAGCATCAAGGCTCAATAAGCATCCATCCTGGGTTCTTTAATTTCTTTCCTTCTTAGTCTTTTTTTACGTGTTCTTCTCGATATTACTTACCGTATTTTCTGGTGTATAGGTCACACCGGTGTATAGGTCGCATTGTCCAATTATCACCAATAGATTGGAAAAATCCCTAGATAGGTCGCACCGGTGTATAGGTCGCACCTACGTTTAGCTCTGCTGCAAATGTCTGCCACAGGAGCGCACAGCAAGGCTTTTAAGAAGATTAACACTTAAAAACAATTATTTGTTTGATAAAAATTATAGCAAATATGTGTCTGAGCTGAACTTTTCCTTAATAAATGAACGTAATTGTGAAATGAGCTGGATTTAAAAATTTGTTTCGCCGAAAGTGATAACAAGCCATATATAGGTCGCACTGGTGTATAGGTCGCAGGCCTTGAAAAAAACATAAAAAGGTGCAACCTATACACCGGAAATACGGTATTTAGGTATTTTATAAACCTCCTAGAAGCTTTCATTAAATTTCCCCCCATAATTGCAGACATTAATTAAACAGTCTTCATCAAAGTAACAAGCCTGCCTGTGTCCTGTTGCCCTGTTCCAACATTAAGAAAAAAACATGATGCCAGCAACATCCTGCTGAAAACACAACATAGCACTGTTTCCAAACCCCCGGGAGCCTCAAGGCAGTTTCAGGCCTGGAAGTGTTCATAATGAATGCTGGTGACATCAGAGAAAGTCAGAAACACATGCTTTTAAGGTTTATACTTCCTCTTGTGCTGCTATGAAAGTAATGGAAGCCCCTAAATAGCATTTGCAGTATGCACTTCTCTTTTTGTATGCATGAGTTGTACACCTTCTCCGTTATAGTTAATAAATGACTTATTTATGCTTTTTCTGTGCTCACATGATTATAATAATAATAATAATAATAATTGTCTAATCTTGTCATTTGCGTATGTTTCCCATACACAGACGAAATTCGTCTCTGCATTTAACCCAACCACCTACCAGGCGGTGCAGTGAGCAGCCATAGAAGGCGCTCGGGGAGCTGGAGAAATAGGTGTGCACTCATAGACACCCCAAGATGTGTAGTGGCCGGGACGCGAACCCGCGTCCTTCGGGTCCCAAGTCAAACGCCCTAACCACTATTAACATTCAGCAGTGGCAGAATGGGAGTTTGTGAATCTAGGTAGCCCTTTGTACAGTGAAGAACAGCTTGGAAATATTTTACTATCACTGTGGAAAGGTGTTATTTCTAGCTGAATGAAAGAGCAAAATGATTTTTAGATAAAACAAAAAGGCTTCTAGGTAGATTTGTAATTCAAATTGGGCCCTGAGGGTGTGTTTTATGCCAAGCATGCTGTGGTGGCTCTGCAAGGTAAACAATAGAAATTATATTCTCAACTTTCTGACATCAGGTACTGAAATTTGCACTTGATGTTCACTTCTCCAAGCCTCTGTGCCCACATGCTGTAAGCGAATCTGTTGCGTGAAAGTGCTAAAAAAATTGTTTGTTTTTAAGTTTTGTTGCTTTATAACAAAAAAGTTGTATGCATTGGACCTAATTGGTCAAATGCTACAGCTGTTTGAAGACAAGCAAATTAAAAGTAGATGTTCACCACACTTTTGCTGTAACCCCCCCCCCCCCAAAATAGGTAGACTAATCTAGAGTTCATCATTTAAAGTTAAAGATGCAACTGTTATAGAATAATATCGTATGGTTTTTACCAGCAGCTTCGGATGTTATCAGTTCATTAAAGCAATGTTATTAGTGATCATCCCCATAGCATTCAGACTGTTCCCTTCAAAGTTATGCTTTTATGGGTGATAATATGCATCGCTGTTCATGTGTAAAACCAGAAGTATATTTTAGTTAGCTTTAAGTAACCCTGTTGGAACTGTTGCCTCACAGCATGTAGATGGCAGGATCATCTCCTGGTCAGGGGCCTGATCGTGCAATTTGCCTTATTTTGCTGTACACAGAGTTTTCTCCAGGCAGTACTTCAGTTTCCATCCATGTACCAGAAACATGCAGGCTAGGTTTTTATTTATTTATTTATAAAAGTTTATTCATTAAAAAAACACAATAATAAACAATCCCATAAATGATAAGAATACAAAATATGAAAAGGAAAGGTAGCAGAAAGAAGAAAAAAAATCTTAATCTGCCCCTTTTTTCAAACAATTAGTTCAAACAATAATAATCTTCAAGTAACAGAACAAAATGAATAACTCTTTCTAACTTTTCTAACTCTAATACAATACACATTAAGCTACTTCATTTTTTTTAAACAATTCAGTTTTGATCATTTTCTTAAATGTACACATTGACTTGGTGTTTTTAACATCACTCTCCAAACCATTCCACAATCCAATTCCCTGGATTGAGGTGGACCGTCCCTTCAAATTAGTTCTGAATTTTGGTTTGACAAATATCTCTGTCTCCTTAAGATTATAACAACTTTGTATTTTAACAAAATGTATTTCATTCAACCTTTATTTAGGCAGGTTAATCTCATTGAGCCTCGAGGACTCATTTACAAGAGAGACCTGTCTACAAATTACTATTTTTTTATTTTTTTAAGAATTTTTTTGTATTTGGATATTTAAAGGTAACATGCTATTCTGAGCCCTATACATAACTGATAAAATATTATAATCTACCAAATCATGGAACTTCAATAACTTCAGTTGATAAAATAATGTGCTTGATGGATGACGGTAATGCTTTCTAGTGATTATTTTTACAGCTCTTTTCTGTAAATAGGGTTTGTAATTGTTTTACACGCTTTCCCCCACACAACAATACAATAGATCAAGTGTGGAACAATGATTGCATTATACAATATGTACGGAGCTTTATCATTAAATAAGTCCCTGACTTTGTACAGTACTGCAATAGATTTAGCTATTTTTATTCTTACAGAATTTATGTGATGATTCCATGTCAGTTTGTCATCAATGATAACACCCAAAAACTTCACCTCACTCACTCTACAAACCTCAACACCCTCAATTTTAAATGGAACATCAGCAGTTTTCTTTTTATTACTGAATATCATGTAATTAGTTGTATCTAGATTAATGATAATTTATTACGTTTAAACCAAGTTTGTATTTTGACAAATTCTGTCATCATCAACTCCAACATCTGTTCCATAGCTTTACCCAAACTGAAAAATGTGGTATCCTCTGTAAAAGGGACACATTTAAGGAGTCCTGACACATTTACCAAGTCATTCACATATAAAATAACTAATAACTCTAAATTGTCCATATGGGTGAAAGTGTGAATGGTTGTTTGTCTCATTTGGTTCTATGTGGCCTCGTGATGGATGTGTAACCTGTCCAGGCTGTGCCCCTGCCTCTCACATAGTGACTGATGGATGTGGGAACCCAATCCCATTGTGACCCTTAAAGGAGAAAGCAGGTAAAAGAAAATGGATGGTTAAATTTAGGCATTCCAGGATAGAAGGGGAAGTTATACTTTCACTAGACACTCAACTTGTGTAAAGCCATCGTTTTTGTCTGTTTTTTTTTGCACCTTTTATTTCTACCCATACCCCAAAATAACTTCACCTCAACCCAATTACACTGAAGCTCGCATCTGCTTCTGAATGTACTCTGAATTTCCGTCTTTGGTCCCAGATTGCTTCAGCCTCATGTTTTATTGATGTATCGCTGTTGTTTCTTTGCTAGTTCACCACACGTCTGTGAAAGCATGACGCACCTCCTATGCAACAAAGCTCAAAACAAAGCTCACGCACACAACCAAATGCACACTTGGATTTAACGACAAGTATCCCATATGTTACAGTATATAATGGTTGTGAAAATTGCAGGCAGAATGATCTACAGTTCCATGGATGTAAACAAAATTGACATTGTTCCAAAAGCAAACTGAACACATTCATTAGCTTCAAAATCATGTTTTTTTTTTACAAAACTTTTTGTTGAAGTCCATAGATATTGTATTTTATTTTATTTTTACCTGAAAGTTAGAAATGACGTTTGATGAATGAAACTCCTGAATGGTTACTGCGGCAGTTCAAATTGGTGCAATACATAAATCTGAAATGCAGTTTGATAAATGGCACCAGTACAAAAATCTGTGACGAAGAAAAGTTTTTAAAAGCAGTAAGACAAAATTACTGAAACTGTAAATAAAGTTTTTTTGTTTGTTTGTTTTTTGCTGGAAAATAGGAAATACCTCAATATTCAACTTGTTTTTGAATTGGCCTGATACTGAATCCAGAAAGTGAGAGGGAGGAACTTATTTACAGAAAGATGGAAAAAGGGAACTGGGAGCGAATACATTGTCAACACTGAACTTTCCCCAAGAGATTTATCTGGAACACACAAAAAATACTTGACTTTTTTATTATTTCCCTCAACAAATTAGCTTTCTTTGTCCATATACACAAACTGTATTTCAAATGAAGGCTTTGAAAACATTGGAGGAAAAATATTAGTTACAATTTTCTTCAATTAAACAGTTTATTTACTGACTGTAGAAAATACTGAGTGGGGAAAGTAAAAGTGTCATAGTATATTTGTTATAACACCATATTATTACAAATACAACACATACTAATGCTTTTTGGATCATAAAATGGCCTCTCTACCATTCTGTCTTTGTTGATTAAACCGTCTGGTTTGGTGTCATCTATCTGTGATAGTCTGATGGTGAATGAATGCAAGTGGCATGTGCAAATGACATGCTGCCATTTAGATACTGAAGGTGTTGCATGTTATAAAATGCACAGTTCAGAACCCTAAAACATATATTTTTACTTTATTTATTAACACAAAAACAATTTTAATGTTAAATGTATTAATTTAAACTAACAACGGTTGCCCCAGAATGATGTACAGAAAAACACACATTATACAATTAAAAAAACAACACTTGGAATTGTATTTTGTCATGCCTTCAGCAACTGTGAAAACTGTGTAGAAACATTTTCTATCAGGTTACAAGACTATAAAATATTCCATTTGTAACCGATGGTATTCAATTAAATTTTTACGGAGGAGACGTTTGATAGGAAACAGCCTTGATGGGAAAGAGATCCATGGTAGTATTATTAGGGTGAGTACCCAGATGTGCAATGAAAACAAATACAAGTCCAAAAAGTGACATTTATTGAATAATGTCAGACAGGGGTCGTCAGTCAATGGGGTACACTCAAACTGGGGAGGAGAAAAATGGACAGGATTCAGAAAAACAACAAAGCAGATAAATAGTACACACCACCTGAAGGCTTGACATGAAGGTTCAAAAATAATCTACTAACAAGACAGCAGGTTCGGTACACAAGAACTCCAGAATACTTCAAAGTGAAAGTGTGAAGCTGACAGACAAGCCAAACATGAGCACATTTGGGAAATAAAATAAATAAAAAGACTAAATGAAAACCCAAAGCATGACATTATCCCACAGAGCCTGTGTCTGACTGTAACATGCAGCTTTTGTTACAGTAAGCACGAGCAGCATGTGACAGCAGAGGGACCTAAAAAGCTAATTGGACTGAGCGATGTGCTAGCTCGGTGGTAGCCTCAGTTAAGAAGTGTCAAATAGTTAGCAGCACTGGCAGCCCCTTTGCACAGCTGGATCGATAATGGGAAGCGCTACATCTCAAATCCAATGCAGTCCATTTAGACTAAAAACCTCACAGAGCAGTGTCTTTGGAGACCATGTTATAATCTGCACACCAATATGTTAGGTCACATTCAATGATTTTTTTCACGTTGAGAAACAGTAAGTCTAGCTACTGATGACAGAGATGTATGAGTCACATGTTAGAGTGCCTTTTTTGTTTTAAAATAGTTTTATTCAGTAAAGTTGTCAGGATTTACACAGGACAGAACGAATCCAGTTGTGCAAGCAGGGACTCAGACTCAGAGGTATAAAATGAACACTTTAATAAACATAAATCAAAGAGCTGGCAAGGCAGCAAAACTTACATGTCAACAGAAACATCAGGACGGGACCAAGACAAGACCAGGCTGTACCTAACGACGACGCGACAATAACTGAGACACAGAACAGGGCTTATATACACACAGACAAGACGAGACGATCACAAACACCTGAGGACAATTAACTAAGACAGAGCAGGAACGGGAAGCTAAACCTAAAACATGAAAGTAACTAGGATGACAGAAACATGACTAAACTGGAAGGGAAACTAATAAATTAACAGACTAGGAGCTGACTACAGGGAGGGACGAAGGAAGCATAAGCATGACTAAACTGGAAGGGAACTGAAACATGAAAGAAACTAGGATGACAGAAACATGACTAAACTGGAAGGGAAACTAATAAATTAACAGACTAGGAGCTGACTACAGGGAGGGCCGAAGGAAGCATAACTAAACTGGAAGGGAACTGAAACATGAAAGTACCTAGGATGACAGAAACATGACTAAACTGGAAGGGAACTGATAACTGACTACAGGATGACAGAACTGGAGGTAAACTAAGAATGAATAAACTGGAAGGGAAACTAATAAACTAACTGACTAGGAACTGACTAACAGAGGGGGACGAAGGGAGCCAATCCTTACAGTACCCCCCCCCTCAAAGACGCCCCCCGGCATCTCCAAAGAACGTCCCCAAAAAACAAGGCGGGCAAAGGGAGGTACCGTAGGGACGACGGGCACGAAAAAACACAAAGACAGGGGACATAACCCTAAGACACAGAACACAAAAACGTCCAGGTGGACAACGGCCCGTCCACCAGGCAGGTCAGGCGGTCGGCCAGGGCGTCGCCCCTCAGGCAGGAGCCGGTCAGGCGGTCGGCCGGGATGCCGCCCCTCAGGACGGAGACGGTCAGGCGGTCGGCCGGGACGTCGCCCACCAGGCAGGAGCAGGTCGGGCGGTCGACCGGGACGTCGCCCACCAGGCAGGAGTCGGTCGGGCGGTCGGCCAGTCAGGCAGGCAGCAGGAAGGCAGCCCACCACGAGGAGCCTCCGTCGGTGACGAGGCCTCAGGAAAGTCGAAGACAAGGGTAGGACCCTCCAGGGTCCACCCAAAACAGGAGCACCCTCATGCGGTGCAGTGGCGCCCAGCCACAAGACGTCGACGGGCGTAGAGACGGGAATCGAGAAGTCGAAGGGCGTTGAGACGTCGTGGGAACCATCAAGCGTCAAGACCTGAGCCTTGAGACGATGTCGTCGAGCAACGAGGCGTCTGCGACGTTGGGACCCTCTGGAGACGGCGAGGGACCCTCTGGAGACGACGAGAGACCCTCTGGAGACGGCGAGAGACCCTCTGGAGACGGCGAGAGACCCTCTTGGAGACGGCGAGAGACCCTCTTGGAAGGAGTCCACCAGGACCCTCTCGGCACAGGAAACTGGAGGAGGTCCCTCCTGGGACCCCTCTGCACAGGAAACTGGAGGAGGTCCCTCCTGGGACCCCTCTGCACAGGAAACTGGAGGAGGTCCCTCCTGGGACCCCTCTGCACAGGAAACTGGAGGAGGTCCCTCCTGGGACCCCTCTGCACAGGAAACTGGAGGAGGTCCCTCCTGGGACCCCTCTGCACAGGAAACTGGAGGAGGTCCTTCCTGGGACCCCTCGGGACCCTCCGTAGACGTGGAGGCGTCTGTTGCGCCGGGACCCTCCGTAGACGTGGAGGCGTCTGTTGCGCCGGGACCCTCCGTAGACGTGGAGGCGTCTGTTGCGCCGGGACCCTCCGTAGACGTGGAGGCGTCTGTTGCGCCGGGACCCTCCGTAGACGTGGAGGCGTCTGTTGCGCCGGGACCCTCCGTAGACGTGGAGGCGTCTGTTGCGCCGGGACCCTCCGTAGACGTGGAGGCGTCTGTTGCGCCGGGACCCTCCGTAGACGTGGAGGCGTCTGTTGCGCCGGGACCCTCCGTAGACGTGGAGGCGTCTGTTGCGCCGGGACCCTCCGTAGACGTGGAGGCGTCTGTGCAGCAGAAGATGTGAGGGGCGTCCTCCTGGACCCCCTCGGAACAGGATACGTGAGGGGCATCCTCCTGGACCCCCTCGGAACAGGATACGTGAGGGGCATCCTCCTGGACCCCCTCGGAACAGGATACGTGAGGGGCATCCTCCTGGACCCCCTCGGAACAGGATACGTGAGGGGCATCCTCCTGGACCCCCTCGGAACAGGATACGTGAGGGGCATCCTCCTGGACCCCCTCGGAACAGGATACGTGAGGGGCATCCTCCTGGACCCCCTCGGAACAGGATACGTGAGGGGCATCCTCCTGGACCCCCTCGGAACAGGATACGTGAGAGGCGTCCGAACCCTCTGAGGCTGGAAGCAGGGCAGCAGCGCCCCCTGGAGCCGGAGACAGGGCAGCGCCCTCAGGAGCCGGAGACAGGGCAGCGCCCTCTGGCTGCGAGACCACTGGCCAGCAGGGAGCGTGGGAGGCGTCCTCCTGGACCCTCCCGAGACTGGAACCGTGGGAGGAGTCCTCCTGGACCCTCCCGAGACTGGAACCGTGGGAGGAGTCCTCCTGGACCCTCCCGAGACTGGAACCGTGGGAGGAGTCCTCCTGGACCCTCCCGAGACTGGAACCGTGGGAGGAGTCCTCCTGGACCCTCCCGAGACTGGAACCGTGGGAGGAGTCCTCCTGGACCCTCCCGAGACTGGAACCGTGGGACGAGTCCTCCTGGACCCTCCCGAGACTGGAACCGTGGGACGAGTCCTCCTGGACCCTCCCGAGACTGGAACCGTGGGACGAGTCCTCCTGGACCCTCCCGAGACTGGAACCGTGGGAGGTGTCCTCCTGGACCCTCCCGAGACTGGAAACATGAGGGGCTCCCTCCAGGGACCCCTCGAGACAGGAAACATGAGGGGCTCCCTCCAGGGACCCCTCGAGACAGCAGTAGATATGGGTGGCACCCTCCAGGGCCCACCCAGAACAGGAAACGTGAGGGGTTTTCCCCAGGGACCCCTCTAGAGACGCTGGAACTGCAGCAGGTTCTGGGGCTGCAGCAGGTTCAGGAGCTGCAGCAGGTTCTGGAGCTGCAGCAGGTTCTGGAGCTGCAGCAGGTTCTGGAGCTGCAGCAGGTTCTGGAGCTGCAGCAGGTTCTGGAGCCGCAGCAGGTTCTGGAGCCGCAGCAGGTTCTGGAGCCGCAGCAGGTTCTGGAGCCGCAGCAGGTTCTGGAGCCGCAGCAGGTTCTGGAGCCGCAGCAGGTTCTGGAGCCGCAGCAGGTTCTGGAGCCGCAGCAGGTTCTGGAGCTGCAGCAGGTTCTGGAGCTGCAGCAGGAGCCGAAGAGCCAAGACCAGGAGCCAAAGTGCTGGAACCAGGAGCCGGATCTGAAACTGATGCGTCTGTAGGTCCTCTCTGCCATCGGTCCCTGCCACGACGGCGACAGCGCGGTCCAGGACCAGACCGGAACACCTCTCTTGGTTCTGGAACCTCTACAGCGCAGGAGGAGTGAGGAGTGTCTTCTAGGACCCCCTCTGGGATGGATAAAGTTAGCGCTGGAGAGACTGCAGGGGGTAAGGGAGCTAAGGAAGAGACTCCTACAGGAAGGAACTGTTCAAGCGGGCCAGAGACTGAACTAAGCGTAGGGTTATTACTGGACCTAATCATACTCAGGAGTCGATCATATTCAGGGATGGATAATAGTCCAGGAGTAGAAGTCAATAGTTTTTCAGCTAATGAGAGTAACAGTTTCGAACA
>JBBPBX010018559.1:12086-45457 GCA_038048925.1 Garcialebias charrua | reverse complement strand
TCCTGAACTATATAATCTCCAAGTACCGTCCAAACGTAGACCCAATGTGTTCACTCTGCCACAGCTCTGAGGAGACCATCATCCATCTCTTCTGGGACTGTTCTCATACTCAGGTGTTCTGGAAAGACATTTTCATGTATGTAGAAAGTTAGACATTTTGACGCTAAAATTATACTGTTTGGTTTCTTTTGTCCAAATATTTCAAGTGAGAAAGTTTTTTTGTTGTAAATTTAATACTACTATTAGCCAAATTTTACATCCACAGCTGTAAATTCTCCTTGCTAAAACCTAGATTTATAGTGTTTTCTAATTATATTTCTTCTTACTTATCTACTTTAAAGTATTGTACTAATGCAAAAGCTTTAAAAACTAAAACAATCTGTAACGAGTTTCTGTTGTAAGCTGCCCAAAACACATTTTTGTTTTTGTTTATGTGCCTTTATTCTCTTTTGTGCTATGCATGCCATAAGTCTCGAGCCATGTTTGACATTGTAAGTTTTTTTTTGTACTTGTTTTTTCTATAAATAAAAAAATAAAAAATCCACCAGGGAGCGGTGTCACTACACAAACAAAAGGAACCTGGATTACATGGAAAATAGGATTTCAACAGTTTCCACAAATATTAAAAGAAACATTTCTAATAACTACTAGATAAACTTTTCTGAAAAACAAGAAAAATATTATAAAGACGGTGCATTTTGATCAAATTCATTAAACAACAACCTGTTACACAACATTAGTGGTTGATAAATAACAATTTGGTGCATTACCACCACAAACTGGTGAGGAGGTGGACTGAAACAATGCAAACAAACAAATAAAATAATTAATTATTGATTACATTTAAATAATTAATTAATGGATAAATAACAATTTCTTCAAATTCCTTGTTTCAGATATTGTATTAAAACCTGAGCACCATTATCTTTTGAATTCTGCAATAATTCATCTGTATCAAAACTTTCTTTGATTTCAGTGAGACTGTTCATCAGTTGACTTCTTTCATGTCTGTATTTCTGTCAGTTCAATAACTCATGTTCTATGGTCTCATCTTCTCCACAGTAGTCACATTTATGATGCTTCCCTGTTATGAATAATGTTCTGTTCAATCCTGTGTGTCCAAATCTGAGACGTGATGTGATGTTTCCTCCTCCTGTTTCTTTCAGATCTCCTCATTTCTCCTGTTTGTTGTTGAATTCTATAAAACCATCGACCTTTTCTTTCTTCTTCCTGTTGTTTTTCCATCTTTCACTCATTTTTTCCTTTATGATGCTTTTTATTTCTGCTCGACTGAGTTTTATATCTATTTCATTTAATGAATCCATATTATTGATTAATGTATTCTATAACTGTATTTGAATATATTTTTTTAATTTCCTTTCTTTCCTATTAATTTCAGATCTACTATTGGGTCTGTGAGTATCAATGGTTGTATGACTGGTTCTGGTTCTGTTGGGCTCACATTAATATTATTGATGTGAATTTCTGTAGTTTTCTGATTTATGGTCCAACCAAAGCTTTTGAAATGGTTCTTGTCTTTTCCCAGTATGGTTTGAACACTTCTTGTGTCGGATGCTTCTGTTCAGGACCTTTTACATTTGTCCAGTAGTTTAGAGCCAACTGGTCCATTCTGGTGTTCAGTGCTGGTTCTCCCATTTCTACTAATCTTCATCCTGTATGTGTTGTTTAAAGGCACCACACCTGAGACATCCTGGAGACACCTGTTCATCTACTGCAGCTTGTTAGCTCCTCTCAGAGAGTCACTCCTGTATCTGCTCCATGAAGGTGTTGAGGTGTCAGAGGCTCAGGATGAACAGTTTGCAGGACGAGTCCAGAGGGACGGAGACGTCCTCAGAGAAGGACGCATCAGACTCCACCTGTCCTCACTCAGGACGGAGGACTCTGGTCTGTACAGGTGTCAAGTGAAGACAGAAGATGGTTCTGGTTCTGGAATGTGTCATGTGAACGTCTCTGGTGAGAAGAATTTAAATTGTCTTCATGATTAAACTCTTGATAATTGTTGACATGAACAAAACTCATTAGATTCAAGTTGAAACAGACCAGATGTTAGAACCTGTCATTTCCTTCACAGCAGCTGCTGAGCAGCTCCACAGACACACCTGGACTCCAGAACCAGAGGACGGAGGAAAGACTGGTCTCTCATCTCAGTGTGTTCATTAACAGCTGTGTGGGTCGTCTATTTGATCCTTTTCATTTTCAGAAATATGTTAGTAAAAAATAAAACTAGAAACAAAACCCAAGCAGAAGTTCAAGTGTTGAAGAGAAAGGTCTTCTGGACTTTGACCTAAAAGAAGGTTAAAAAACAAAACAAGTGGACTTCTATTCTGAAGCTAAAGATGTTTCTCTTCCCATCCTGAAAGCTTTTCTTTCTGCAGCTGTGCAGCCTCCATGCCACTCCATGATGCTGGAGCACAGGATGCTCTCCACTGCACCCTGTAGAAGGAGGTGACGACTGAACTTCCATCTCAGCCGCCTGAGGAAGTAGAGTCTCTGATGATCTTTCTTCATCAGGCTGGTGGTGTTGATGCTCCAGCTGAGGTTGTCGTTCAGGTGCACACCCAAGTACTTGTAGCTGGAGTTTGTGGAATACCCTCAACTTCCTGTTTATTTTTGGAACTATCAACTGTGACTCTTTGGAATACTCCTAAAGCAAGGACGCTGTTAGTTGTGATTCACCAACAAGGTACCCAAGTTGTAAATCGCAAGTGGGGGAATGTAACGTCCAACCAACATCCCTCAAAAGACAAAACATCCTCAGAGACACATCTCTTCTACCCCACTGGGCTAAATCTCCAAGTCAGGATGAGTCGACATCCTGGACCACCCTGGCTCCAGACTGACTATAATCATTAACCTTCTGTGTTAATAATAACCCTTTGTGCTAATCTTTGCTGGCAAGGAACAGACATTCAGTGTCCAAGAGAATTCAGTATCAACAAATGACAGAACCCTAGCATGGCCTCGGGATAACAGAACTGTAGTTGCCGTAGTAACGATGGAAGTAACCCACTGTTTTCAATGTGTCAGGAACCAAACGTACATTTTCTAAGAGAACGGTGTGATACAAAACAAGGTTTGTCTGTATCATGTAAACAAACGTATTGTTCCCCTCTGAGATTTTAAGAGGAGGGTGTCATTAAAATTAATGATATGCAGCTGGTTCACACCCACTCTGTTGGCAGCTGCATTTTGATTGGTTCTCTGACACGTAAGGTCAGAGTTGGAGAGCGGTCTCAGGGGGAGAAGTTGTCCGAAGCTGGCAGAAGTGGGATGTCCTGGTGGAGAGTTTGCTCTGAGCCAGCCCAGAAGTCCATGAGGACTCCGATCCAGTGAGCTGAGAGATGGAGAAAAGTCCTGGTAACCCTCAAACACCCCGTGAGTGATGAGGCACAACCGCCTGCTGGAAGAGACGTGGTCCCTCAAGGAATAACATCCCTCTTCCAGTGACAACGTGAACCTCCTGCCTCACTTCATCACATCCATTGTGCTAATGAGAGATGGACGTCTCCTGGTAGGACAAACATCTTCCTTCTGATGAGAACAACAAGTGACAACTGTTTTCTTACATGTCATTTAAGTTCATGAATCTGAGAGAAAGTTGACCTAAATTTTAACGTTAGAGCTAAAACTTTAGTCCTAAATTTTAGATAACACCTCTTCTAAAAGTCTTAAACTATTTAATATTTACCCTTTTGACATAACACTGTTATTATATTTCATATTTGCCATAATTTCATATTGTCATTATTCAAACTGAAAATAAACGTTACTGAATTGTGATTTTAACTGACCAGATTCTTGTCTTTGTTGGAGCGAGGGGAACAGAATATTGTTGAAGAACTCAGATTATTCTTTTGATTGAGGTCGGTCAACATTTATCACATAACTCTGAACAGTTAGTGTAAACAGCTGTTACAAGGTGTCCACATTTCCTTTACATTTTTAATTGATCAAACTTCACATAAATCTGCACTTGATCAGTGAAGTTCAATTGTTTTATTATTTTAAGATATATCGTAATGTATTTTAGTAGGTAAGACAAACTAAACACTAAACTAGTGTGAACAAAAATTAAAATGTTGACGATGAAACTTTCACCTCAAATGAATGTTCTCTAGAAGTGTTCAGCTTCAGAGGAAGTCTGATGTTTGAACAGTTTCTAGTTAATAAAACCTTCAGAAGCTTCAGCTGGTTTGTAAAACGTCACATTCAGGACTGGATTCTTCAAGTCTTCTATATTCTGGTGACTCCTCGTCTTCATCACCTCCATGATTCATGGACCTCTGCTTCTTTTCTGACCTTCACTTCAGAGACACAAAACTAAAATATATTTATTTATTTCACATCCTTCTGAAACAACAACATGTGAAGTGAAACAGCTGTAATCTATAAAAAGGACACGTGTGTGTTGAGCTGCAGCTTCTCTTTAAAAACATGTTTCAGTGTCGAGACAGGAGGAGCTGATTCTGTTTGTTGTCCTGGAATCAAGAAAAGAAGAAGCTGCTGTCTGCTTGGTAGTTTCCTCCATCATGTCCAGCAGGAGAACATCACTGATGAGGACCAACCAGACTGCTGCAGTCCTCTTACAGCGCCCCCATGTGGTCACACAGAGGCGCTGCAGCTGAGAGGAGCTGGATGATGCTGAGAAAAGAAAGTTTCCAGACAGCACGTCTGTACAAATATGACTTATTCACCACATGGAAACATTATAAAGAGGATAAATAAATAAATAATGTGTAAAAGAGCCACATCAGAGGGTCCAAAGAGTTAAATGTGGTCCCAGATCCAGATGTTTCTGGTCCCAGATCCAGATGTTTCTGGTCCTGATCTGTGCCCGACAACCTCAGACTCCTTCCATCAAAATCCACTTTCATCAAAGCTCCACCAGGGGTTTCTCCTGTCGTTGATCCAGAATGTTCCAGGAGGTCCGAGCTCCACTTCCACCTTCTCTGTCCAGATCCAGCCTGCCCGCTTTCAGGCCCTCTGGGCAAATAGGATTTGAACCTGCAACCTGCCTTGATTAGAGGAGGAACACACAAAGTGTAATCTAGTCCACCACCACAACATCTACTCCTCCCAAAAACTGGAGACAAGAAGGAGAAGTTGAACTAAAGTAAGAGCTGGTGCTCTAAACCCTCCAGCTGCCCTGAGCCAACACCACCCAAGGGCAACTGGAGGGTGAAGCAGAGGTCATCTGTCCAAGTCCAACAGCAAGAAGCCCCAAAGTCATGAAGATGGACACACACTTCCTGTGTGGACCTAAGAGGATGAAGAGGACCTTCATCACTTCATCAGATCCTCCATGAAGGTCCAAACTCCTCGTCTCCTGGTTCTGAACCGTGGAAACAGACTCTTGAAGTCACACCAAGACAAAGGTGTCGTTCCTTCAGCCTCCACGTTTCTTCAGTCCAGCTTGTTCTCTTCAACACGCTCTCTCCTCATGGCCTGAAACTTCTCACAGTTACAGCTCCTTCCAGCTGCTGCAGCTGTGAGGGAGGTTCTGAGAACAGGCCCGCTGGACACAGCTGGAGCTCCACAGGGTCTGGTTGGGTCCAGTCCTGTAGGTGAGGAGGCTCTGAGGTTTTATTGTTCAAACATCAGAACAATCTTTAATAAAGTGAAGTTGGTGTGAAATCTCCTCAGATTCAATCATGTCACTCAGTTTCTTCAGGATCTCTTCTCACCTGAACATGAACTGGAGTTCACTTTGATGAAGTGAAACCATCATAAAAACAATAGTGTCCTACACTTCAGAGGTGTCCCTGAACGCATCGTGTCTGCTCTCAGAGTCTCTGAGGAGAAACAAGAAAACTGAACTCAGGTCTGTGTGACTTTCTAACAAGGAGGTCCTCTGGAACCAGAACCTGCTGTCAGCTGGACCCATCATCCAGTCAGACTGGGTTCTGGATGGATCAGAACATCAGTTTATTCCTCACTGACACTAAAACACAAAACAAACACATTAGGTTACAAATAAAACTTTTAACTTTTCGAATGTCTAGAGGACCAGACTTAGCTTTTTTAGAGTGTACGTAAACCTAGGTGTGTCATATTCAATAGTGAGGTTTTGTATCAAACAAGAATCAGTAGAAAATTATTAATGGGGAATGTTCATCTTTATGTTTTAAATCACTAATGGCTTGCTTTATGTCTTTTCCCTCCATCAGGTTGGGACACACATGGTGGAGGATCTTGAAGATGCAGCAACAGAGTATCTGTACGTACTCAAGCTTGGGGACAGGCAATGTTGTTCCCAAGCTTTTGTTATCATAAATGGAACTGCTATGGAGCATCCATTTCTTGTGGGTGCTGCTGTTGATGGCTGTTTTAAAGTTTTTTGTGTTTTTGATGTAAACTAAACAAAGTCATGTGCCCAGTTTGGGATTTTCTTCAAATTGTTATCTATGGAATCCCTGGACATGAATCAAATCTAATAAAATTAATGAGGGCCCAGTTAGCTGCAATGGAAGGGTGAATGTTCCTCATAAAGAATCATTAAATGTTCTGACCTACAGTTTTTCCTGTTATCATTTTACTAAAGTACTGATATAGTCACTTGTTAAATGGCTGCATTTTTTTACTTGTTTGCTGTAAAACCGTTTACATTAAATTATTTCTTGTGTATAAATGTGTATTTTTGGAGCTGTAATCAAAGAATGAACTGAAGTAAGGGAGCTGTTTTAATGAATTGTATACTTTCTTGACTTGTCTGCCTTGAAACTTTCATATATGAATTATGTTGCCATACATATATCATTTGGAAATAAAAGTACTTTTGAGGGAATAAGATTGTTTCTAATCCAGTTTTTATATAGTGGATTTTAAAGTTAAAAAATGGTGGTAAAATAACCCTTGTGTTGGGTTTCAACTCAATTTTGGGTAACTCTAACTTTGAACAATGGTCAATTTAACCCAATCATTGGGTAGTTGCCCTAATCCAGCTTGCTGGATCAAACCATCAACCCAACCCTGTTGAGTTAAAACAACCTAGCGTTGGCTTGGTCCAATTTGACCCAGCATTGGGTTACATATTGGGTTGTTAACCCAGCAGTATTTAGAGTGAAATGTGCCAGATCATCTTAACTGGACTCACTGCTTGTTTTGATAACCTTACTCACCATTTTCAATTTCATATTGTGGCAAAATTATCTAGTGCTTTCTTTTTCATGTTTATCATAATATATTGTCTCTGGTTTTCCTATGAAATAGCAAATTACATCATTTAAAGCCATTGTCTTGCCAATGTTTAATGTTCTGCCTTACTTTACTTTTAACAGCAGCTACTTTTTGTTTCCTTACATTACCAAAACCTCTCTTTACTTGAGACATTTTATATATCCTTGCATACTGTAATGGAACACCCTGGTCTCTGAAACTGTCGGTGAAAACACCTGAATTCACCTTTTCACTGAAGCTCTCAAGTGAATCTCCTTTTCTCTGAAAACCTACAGTGAAGGACAAAATCACTGTTTTATTCCAGTTTAGTTTGAATCAGAACACAAATAAGTCACAAGAGGCTCTCTTTAATTGTTACTTTGTTTAATTCAGAATTGATCAACAGAATAACTTTTGTCATTTTATGATAATCTGTTATTAACATGAGTTGTCACTCTTAATATGCTGGTTTATTCTTCAGTACGATGGTGGCACAGTACAACTATGGCACAGTTCAGGGTATGTGTTAAGTGAAACTTCTCAGCTTTGTGTATGAGTTAGACATAATAATCACTTTACTGGCGACTCCGTCTGTCTGTTTATCTTTACAGTTTTCCTGCCTGTCCTTCAGACTTCAACTCGCTGACCTGCAAAGTCACTCCGTTATTTTGGGTGAACAGCCAATCAGTGGGGTGGATTTGAAGGAGTTAAGCCCTCTACATAAAACCCTAACTTCCTGTCTTGCTTCAGTTTACGAGGGAACTCAAACTATGTTCTTCTCCTGAAAGCTGGTTGAACACCAGTCAAAACGCCAATGACTTCATTCTATCAGTAAGGTTTTTACAGCAAGCTCACTGTGAAATCCGCCCTCGAGCTGAAACGCTCTATTTGAAGGAATTTCCTTCAAATGATTTCTTATCTTGAAAAACCACACCGGAGCTGAAGCCGTTACCCCGGAGAAGTGGAAGTCGACTTGTAGCGAGCCACTGAAAGTTGGACGTTGGTCGCTAGAGGTGGACGATATGGCTCAAAAATTATATTGTGATATTTCAGAGCATTATCACGATAACGATAAATTTCATGATATAACCCCCCAAAAAAAATCAAATTTATTTATTTGACAAAATTAACTTAACATGTTGCTTTGTAGTATTATGTATATAAAATTAAAAAAGGGGGGGTAATTTTACTGAAAATACTTTATTTAGTAAAGTATTCAGTCTCAAAGTATAAAAATAAAAATGATCTGTTATTTAGATTGAAAAAGTCTGTTATCTATTCATGCAGGAATTATTCATTTTTTTAACTGATCTGTCTCTACACACCCTGATGCATGCTCATGGTCGACCAGACAGCTTTTTTAGATGATCTGTCTCTGATTACCTGACTCTTGGTCCGTGGAGCCGCGTGTTTGTAAAGACGGTTTAGAGTGGGGGAGACACACAGCACCGACTGCTCAGAGCAGGGGGGAGGCATTTGAGCTCTCTCTACCTGCAGTTTAAGCAGGGGGAAGAGAAGCTGAGACGCGTTGTTTGTTTTTAGCATTTTAGCTAGCTAGTATTGCACGCAGACTGGTGGAGGGGGGGTGCGCAGCTCGGTTTGGTTGTTTGAAGCGCTCGGTTGTTAAGGGGGCGGGGCGCCCTGACATATTACGTCATGAAATTAGCATATCATGATATCACTTTTTTGCCCGGGCAAGCTTTTTATACCGGTAAAACCGGAACGATATGATATGGCCCAGCCCTACTGGTCACCTTTAAACCGTAGCAGAACGGTTAATAAGGCTGGGACTAGTTTGCCGGGCTGAGGCCAAAAATCTTTGCACAGGTAAAACGTCGATGGCCATTCGACCAAAGTCGAGCGGAAGCTACTGAGGAACTGCCATGGTTTCTGGTTACACATATCAAGATATTTTCTCTTCACTCCCTCTTATCTTTCATTCCATTCTTCATCCTAAACTTATTTTTTCTAAGCCAGTAAACTCGTAAGTTAATGTGCCTGCAGAAAAGTTAATATAAGACCCTTAACTTGTCTGTTGTTTCAATTTGAATCTTGTCTACAGTAGTTTATATGAAATCTAAATCAGAGCTAATCTCAATACAAATGTTTGATGTACTTTTATGATTCTTTCAATAAAAGGTTCATCTCCTGGTGAATCAACATAAGTTGACGTTTCTCGTGAGTTACATCTTGTCTGGTCACATTTAATCTGTTTAAATCCAAAAAAGAGAGAACTCGTTAAAATAAAATGCGAAGAATTTGGGTCAGATAAAATCTGCTCAAACTTCCATTTGGAATATGATACAGTCAGTAAACTGACCAGTACATAAAATCCTACAAAACTATGAAAGTATTATGACTTTAGAAAGTGGCATTTCAGCTAAAATGTATTTACAGGGGGTCTGATCCAATGTGACTTGGTGGACAAGCCCCCCTAGTGGTCTGTGTACCATATTTTCCGGTGTATAGGTCGCACCTTTTTATGTTTTTATTTTTCAAGGCCTGCAACCTATACACCAGTGCGACCTATTTATGGATTTTTTTCCCATATTTTTAGACCAATTTTTGGCTCAGTTATTACCTTTTTTCACTTTGGCAGATAATGGTGCAGTACCACTTTCGGCCCCTAGGGATGCAGTGCAGTACCAACTCTGACCAGAGGCAGGCTGCCTCCATCACTGGCTGAACTCTTTCAGAGTGACACTGAGGACGAGGAGTTTCTGGGATTTGAATGATTTGTAGATTTGTAAATATTGTAAATAAAAACCACAAAAATATCGGTTTCTGTCATCTTTGTGTGCTGGGGCCTCATGTACAAAGACTTGCGTGGATTTCTTACTGAAAAGTGCCGCACGGTCAAATCCAGAAATCTGCCTACGCACAAAAAAATCCAGATGTATCAAACCGTGCGTACACCTGAATCCACGCACATTCCTTTTGTACATCACAATCAACGTGGAACTGAGCGCACGTGAGACACCTCCCCTGACACGCCTTCATTTACATATGTTAAACAGATGCAAATTACTTCCTGCATGTGTGAAGGACATGTTTGTTTGATCCCTGCGCGATCAGAAATCATTTCTAGATTCAGGAAAATAATGAATTTAATATAATATGGGTGGGGAAATAAATCCTAAGTAAGAATAGTAATAAAATGTGTTTATCACACAAAGAACGAGTGATTGTGTGTCGGTATTTGTGTGTGCGCGCACCCTGCTTTGGTGCGCACCGGCTCATCCATTCATTCTGAGTGAAAATATTAACTTTGCGCACGAGTTTATTACCATAATTACTGTAAACACAGAGGAACTTGGATGTTTGGTTGAACATAGATCTTTGTTTATTTAATAGATGATATGAAGAAACGAGTCTCTGCGTCTCAGTGGAGAGTTTTCATGACATGACGTGATGTTGGAGTCTCCAAACGCTGCGCGCCCCGCAGCCTTGTGCGCATCTGTTTGTCTGTGAAGCTTTCACTCTCCTACAAGTTATATATGGTGTACTTTCACGTGTCATTTTGGAGAAATCTACAATAAACGCAGATTATTAAACACCTCCACTGCCGTGTAACACCGGTGAGGGTGCGCGCGCGCTCCAAAGCGCGACACTCAGCCTTTGGAATCATATGGATGAGACATGAATCGGCTTTGTGTGGACTGGACTGCCCTGATCGACCTGCAGCTCCCTCTGGAAAGCTCAGGAACAGTTTGATCGCTGCTTCTGCACGCGTTGTGCACGGCTCCTGTGTTGTGCTCCAGAGCGCAGTGCCAAAATGAAAAAGGATTATTCCTGAAAAACGGCTGATAAGCCATATCATAGATCAGAAAATTATATCTGTTCATAAATAAATGATCTGCGTGTTACACTATGTATTATATCCTCCAGTAAGGCTGAATAGAATAGAATAGAATATATCTTTATTGACCTTGACATTGCACCGGGGGCACAAAGACAACGTTAATGATTACGCACATTCATCATGGATAGGGACGAGTGCACGAAGTCGCAGCAGTATGAATGAATCCGTTCCTGTTAAATGTATTTTTTGCACAACTTTGCGCGTCCTTTATTTGCGTCCATGTGGATGTAATAATTGTTATCATGTGTGTTTGGTGGGAATATTAATCATTTTCACATCATGAACAGTTAATAATAATAATAATAATAATAATAATAATAATAATAATAATAATAATGAATTCAATTTATAACGCACTTTTCATTAATGAAAATCTCAAAGTGCTACAAGGTGCAACAGAATTAAATGTCAATAAAACAAATAATAAAACAATTAAAATCAACAACAGTATCAGCTAAGATCAAAAGTAGAATCATGAGGAGGTAGAGTATGCTCGGTTGAAAAGAAAGGTCTTCAAGCCGCTCTTAAAGTCAACCACAGACTGTGGGGCTTCAGTTTCTCTGAATCACCTGTAAGTGTCGCCAAAGGAACAAGAACCACAGAAACGTGCGTACGCCTGCTCGGGAGCTTGCGTGGAAATGTACCTGGATGCGCATATATTCACGTTCAGTTCAGTTTTGATACATACGGGGTTTTGCGTGGATAGTGACGTAAGCAAGTTTTTTGTGCGCATGCACGGTTGATACATGAGGCCCCAGGTGTACAGGTAGTAATTTCAAAGCTGCTTTATTTACGGTGTGTGGGTGTACCGGTAACTGTCAAAGTGCATTTCTGAACAGTCAGCTGCACCTCCAGCAGCTGCAGCTCCCAGCTCTCCTGCACTGGTTTCCACAGCAACTGCAGCTCTGAGCAGATCACCTTCAGCTGCAACTCTGAGCAGATCACCTTCAGCTGCAACTCTGAGCAGATCACCTTCAGCTGCAACTCTGAGCAGATCACCTTCAGCTGCAACTCTGAGCAGATCACCTTCAGCTGCAACTCTGGGCAGCTCACCTTCAGCTGCAACTCTGGGCAGCTCACCTTCAGCTGCAACTCTGGGCAGCTCACCTTCAGCTGCAAATCTGGACAGCTCACCTTCAGCTGCAACTCTGGGCAGCTCACTTTCAGCTGCAACTCTGAGGAGATCACCTTCAGCTGCAACTCTGAGCAGATCACCATCAGCTGCAAATCTGGACAGCTCACCTTCAGCTGCAACTCTGAGCAGCTCACCTTCAGCTGCAAATCTGGACAGCTCACCTTCAGCTGCAAATCTGGACAGCTCATCTTCAGCTGCAACTCTGGGCAGCTCACCTTCAGCTGCAACTCTGGGCAGCTCACCAACTTGGTTATTTACGTGCTGAAATAAGCTGATTTATAATCATTAATTAACAAAAATTAAACTGAGACACAGTCTTACAAAAAAGGCAGCCAACAAATATTTTTAGGAGTTTCTGTAGTTTAATTTTTATGATGTTGGTGGTATTTACATTTTGAAATAAGCTGATTTGTAATCATTTATTAACAAAAATTAAACTGAGACACAGTCTTAAAAAAAGTCAGCTAACAAATATATTTTTTAGGTCTTTATCCTGCTCAAATTAAAATACCGTACCAATTCATGCAGGCTTGTTCTCTGCATTTCCGGTGCTGCGCGTGCTCGTTTTGTTTTCATCAGATGTACCGGTAGCTAGCGAAACAAATTTTTAAATCCAGCTCATTTCACAATTACGTTCATTCATTAAGGAAAAGTTCAGCTCAGACACATATTTGCTATAATTTTTATCGAACAAATAATTGTTTTAAAGTGGTAATCTTCTTAAAGCCTTGCTGTGCGCTCCTTGCAGCAGAGCTAAACACTCGGTCGACATTTCCGGGTTGACTCAGCGGTGACGCGGCACGTCAGTGGTGGATGACGCGTTACGTCGGCGGTGACGTAGGTGCGACCTATACACATGTGTGACCTATTTCTGGATTTTTTCCAATTTATTGATAATAATTGGACAATGTGACCTATACATAGGTGCGATCTATACAACAGAAAATACAGTACTTCTGTTTTTTGTTTGTTTTTAGCACATCTTATTTTCAGTTGTTTTGGTGTTTTTGGTATTTGCAGCTTTTTTTTTAATTTTTTTTTTATTGTGTTTCTTCATCTATTTTCTGTGATTGAAGTTTTTTTCTGTTTCATTTGTTTTTTGGTTAGGAGTTAGGATTACAGTTTCATGTGTTTGCAGCACGTTTTAACTGTTTGCTGTGCATTTAGCTGTGTGTAGCTTGTTTGCACCTGTCGTCCACCGTTGAGACGGGACTCCTCAGTGACTAACTATTGAAAGATGTACCTCTTTTGGTGTAAGTTAACTAGATTTTTACAAGCTCTCATATTAAAAATCAAAGCACCACCTAGTGTAATATTATAGTGGTTTATTTAAAAAGGTAATGGTGATATGAAAGCTACATGACGAGTAATCAATGATGTTTTAAAGAATCATAGGTCAAAGACTGGTATTTCACAACATTTTTTAAAGGATAATGTTGAAATTCATGATGACAATGAAATTGCAAACTGATTTAATCAATAATTGATCAAAACTGGACTAATGCAAAAATATAAATGAAATACTGTTATGTATGTTGCTTTGTAGTTAGATAATTATGTGTTTTTTTTTTGTTAAAGTGGACCTAAACCCAACATTAACTTTTTTTAGCTGATAAACTCCCTAGAATGTGTTTAAAAAGTTATCTAGCACTATGGCTGTGTTTATTCTCACATAATTGTGCGTATCTGTGTAAATCGGCAATATTTGGTCTAAAAACGTGTTTACGGTAGTTCTATAGGTTGAACTGGTGGATTACACCTTAATTTTCTTATTTGTCCAAACGCTCATGTGTGACATGTCTGCTCATGTGTGATGTCACACAGGTGGTTCAAGCAGAGCCAATCCCCTGCAGAGATGAGAAGGTTCATACCTTATATGGAAGTGCTACATTTCACTCCTGAAAAGCTTTTTTTTCTTTCTTTTTTTCCCCTTTTTTTAAGCCTTTGGTTTTGGATGGAATGGGTGGAATAGATAAATACATCTACATGTTTATTCTTTGTTGTTGCTTGGTGTATGTTGTTGGCTAGAGGTTTAATTTGTTTTAGGTTGTTGCTGGTGGAGGCGTGAACAAAAGCACAACTCTACCTCCACCCCTCGTCTCTCGACACGCCTATTTTGAGGGAGAATTTGAAACTGCTTCGGGGGAGGAGGGTGGGGAGTTCCTCTTTAAGTTACTTAAAGATGATTGTTGTTAGATTTGAATGATTGTAAGAGGGGGCAAATAAAATAAGATTTTTTTCTTCTTACTGCTACCCTTCATTTTATTTGTGTTGTATAAACTCACTTTGTTATATAGTTTTGTGTTATATTTTTAAAATGAATAAATTTGAGTTTAAAAAAAATCAAACGTTTGGTAATAAAGGTACAGGTGACCCCCGACCTACGACCCCATCGACCTGCGAACCACGGGACCTACGAACATATCATATTTAATAAAAATATGAAATTACTGTATTAAAAAAAAAAAAAAATTTTTTTTTTTTTTTTTGTGTTTAAATGTTCTTAATTTCATGTTCTGGTTGTTTTAAAGGCTTTATAAATAATAATTATGATAAAAAAGATCATTTCTGATCATTTTTGAGCAATTTCTGAGCATTCTTGGGCAACAGGAAGTAGGTCTTCAGTTTACACGGTCACAAATTAATGTAGAACACCGGACGGCGGACGCCATTTTAGGTTCAGTCACTGGGGTCTCCGGTCACAGAACACCGGACGCCATTTTAGGTTAGCTGCCCGGGAGCCAGCCGAAGACTGGTGACCAGGATGGCTTCATATGGATTAATTACGAGCTGGAAACGTCTCTGTGAGCTCTGTGGACGTCTCAGGCTGGAGCGGATTTATCGCCGATCGTGCCAGGCCGCCGTGCGAACACCTCCGGCCGGCCTGGCTACACCTCCGGCCTGGCTAGCTCCAGAAGCTAACACGGGAGCTAACACGGTAGCCGGCCGAAGACTGGTGACCAGGATGGCTTCATATGGATTAATTACGAGCTGGAAACGTCTCTGTGAGCTCTGTGGACGTCTCAGGCTGGAGCAGGAGCTACAGATTGATCGCGCCGCCGCTCCAACACCAGCTCATGGCTTGGCTAGCAGAAGCTAGCCAGCTAGCTAACACAGGTCTGGAGCAGCTGCGGTGGTTCACTGGCCGGCCGCCGCGCTGCTCGGCCCCGACAACAATCAACGCATGGCAACCTAAGATGTCGGCTTTGACCATCTCAAAGTAAGAAAATATATTTTTATTTATTCTGTAAATGTGAATAGCAATGTTTAACATTACAGTACACTACTGTACATTTAATGTGTGTGCGCGCTCCGTTAGCATGATAAATAAAGGTTGAATGAATGAATGAATGAATAATTTTTTTTTTAAATATAATTTTCACCCCCTACCTACGAACGGATCGAGCTGCGAACGGTTCTTAGGTCCCAAACTCGTACGTAGGTCGGGGGTTACCTGTATAAAGAAAAAACATTACTGAAAGGAATGCGTTATTTTATATGAGATTAAAAAAAGACAAAACAAAAGGTTAATATTCAGTTAAACTGCTTTTCTCTGATGTGGATCCTCATGTGTTTGTTTAAAGTTGACTTCTGTCCAAACCTTTGTCCACAAAGATCACAAGCAAATGCTTTCTGTCCTGTGTGAACTATCATGTGTCTGTTTAAATGTGACTTCAGTCCAAACCTTTGTCCACAAAGATCACAAGCAAATGCTTTCTGTCCTGTGTGAACTATCATGTGTGTGTTTAAATTTGACTTCTGTCCAAACCTTTGTCCACAAAGATCACAAACAAATGCTTTCTGTCCTGTGTGAACTATCATGTGTGTGTTTAAATGTGACTTCTGTCCAAACCTTTGTCCACAAAGATCACAAGCAAATGCTTTCTGTCCTGTGTGAACTATCATGTGTGTGTTTAAATTTGACTTCTGTCCAAACCTTTGTCCACAAAGATCACAAGCAAATGCTTTCTGTCCTGTGTGAACTATCATGTGTTTGTTTAAAGTTGACTTCTGTCCAAACCTTTGTCCACAAAGATCACAAGCAAATGCTTTCTGTCCTGTGTGAACTATCATGTGTGTGTTTAAATTGACTTCTGTCCAAACCTTTGTCCACAAAGATCACAAACAAATGCTTTCTGTCCTGTGTGAACTATCATGTGTGTGTTTAAATTTGACTTCTGTCCAAACCTTTGTCCACAAAGATCACAAACAAATGCTTTCTGTCCTGTGTGAACTATCATGTGTGTGTTTAAATTTGACTTCTGTCCAAACCTTTGTCCACAAAGATCACAAACAAATGCTTTCTGTCCTGTGTGAACTATCATGTGTTTGTTTAAATCTGACTTACATCCAGACCTGTGTCCACAAAGATCACAAGCAAATGCTTTCTGTCCTGTGTGAACTATCATGTGTTTGTTTAAATCTGACTTACATCCAGACCTGTGTCCACAAAGATCACAAGCAAATGCTTTCTGTCCTGTGTGAACTATCATGTGTTTGTTTAAATCTGACTTACATCCAGACCTGTGTCCACAAAGATCACAAGCAAATGCTTTCTGTCCTGTGTGAACTATCATGTGTGTTTAAATTTGACTTCTGTCCAAACCTTTGTCCACAAAGATCACAAACAAATGCTTTCTGTCCTGTGTGAACTATCATGTGTCTGTTTAGATAACCCTTTCTGTTAAATCTTTTTCCACAGTCTTTACAACTAAATGAGGTCTGTCTTGACTGTCTTTTCTCGACTGAGCCTCCAGTTTTCTTCACTTCAACACATTCCTTGACAACCAAACAACTTGAAGACATCACTGACTGACTTGTCTTGTGAAATTGTTTCCCATGCTCAGTGAAGCTGCAAGATTTGTTGACAGTGTTTACGCCTGACTCAGGAGCTCTGCTCTTCTTCCAGTCTTTGTCACCGTCTTCAGGTTCTGACCCAGAGTCTGATAAGTCTTTTAGCTGAGAGTCAGAGTCATTCACATCATCACCTTCATCATCCTCACTGACTTCAGTCTCTGAAGAGCTGCAATCATCTCCATAAGTATTTAGATCTGGGTTCCTGGTAGTCTCTGCTCCTCCACAGTCCTCTCCACCAGTTGATGCTTTCATCTGGTCAGCTGAACTGCTGGTTGGAAGATCTTCCTCTTTTACTTGGTGCTGATGAAGCTGTAAAAATAGACGTTTCTCTTCATCTTCCTCACTCTTCAAAGGAACAGCAGTGAATGCAAACCCGGGGTCATCAGTCTCTGTTTTCACACAAAACTGCTCTCCCTCTTGACTGGTCCACAGTTCCTCATCTTCCTCCTTTATGTTGAGGGTCTCTGGATCCTGTTGATCCACCCCAAGCATCTGTACTTCAGGAGCTTCTTTAATCAGAACCATCTGCTGAACATCTGCAGGGACCACAGAAAACGTGAACATCAGGCACAATTATAACTTTAAATTCACACATACAGCGATGCTTGAAAGTTTGTGAAGCCTTAAAACTTTATAAATTTCTGCATAAAAATGACCTAAAACATCATCAGATTTTCACACAAGTCCTAAAAGTAGATAAAGAGAACCCAGCTAAACAAATGAGACAAAATATTATACTTGGTCATTTATTGAGGAAAATAATCCAATATTACATGATTTTTCCAGAGATTTGTCAAGCTGTTTTATCAGTAATGCACAAAAATAAATGAAATATCGACGAGAGCATGTAGTGTTCACATGAACTAAGTTTTAATTTATATCCATCCATAGCCATTGTGAGACAAACTGCCTCAATTGTACTCGTCAATGTCTGAAAGTAAACTAACAACTTGTAATTGTTACCAATAGAAACAACTGATTTTGCTTATTTATAACAAATTATAGTGTAAAGTTTTGGTGGTGAATGATGCATAATTAGAGGTTTGTTTTATAATACAGTAATATATACCATATTTTCCCGTGTATAACTCGCACCTTTTTGCCTAATTTGCATGCCCTGCATTTTATAGGGCGAAGCGACATATTTATGGATTTTTTCCCCATATTTTCAGACCAATTTTTGGCTGAGATATGACCATTTTTTATTTTGGCAAAAAATAGTGCAGTACCACTTTCGACCGCTAGGGGCGCCGGCAGTACCACTTTCTGCCGCAGGCAGTACCACTTTTGGGCGCTAGGGGCGCAGGCAGTACCAGTTTCAGCCGCTATTAGCGCTAAAGTGCCCTCTAGGCTGTTGACAGCTACAGGCGTACCTGTAGGCGTTTCCAATTATTTGTGTATTCAGAGCCGCCAAAATCCCATCACCTCGCGCCAAATACGTGAGTGTGAGTAGGAGAACAGAGAAGACAACATCAACAGCGAACAACAGTGAACGACAGCGAGAGAGAGAACAAAGAGAGAAAATGCCGCCCAAGAGAAGGTTGTATTCTGCAGATTTTAAGCTGCAGGTGATTACCATATTTTCCGATCTATAAGTCACACCTTTTTGCCTAATTTGCATGCCCTGTGACTTATAGAGAGGTGAGACTTGTTTATGGATTTTCCCCCCATATTTTTAGACCAATTTTTGGCTCAGATATGACCGTTTTTCATTTTGGCAAAAAATGGTGCAGTACCACTTTCGGCCGCTAGGGATGCAGTACCACCTTTGTCCGCTAGGGTACACCGATCGTTCCCACCTCATGTGTCCGACGGCAGCCTCCTCTGGTCGGACACACTCTGTCGCAGCCCGGCCTACTGCTCTAGAGCTCTGACACTTCCAGAGAGTCCACCGACCGTTTCCAGCTCATGTGTCCGACGGCAGCCTCCTCTGGTCGGACACACTCTGTCGCTGCCCGGCCTCCTGCTCTGGAGGTATGAACTAATGTTAGCTCAGTGTTTTTTTTTTTTTAGCAAAAACGGTTACTATTTATCTCAATATGCTGGTGAAGATTCTCAGTCAGTATTTATCTCAATAACTCATGAACTACAGGACAGATTTTACTTAAACTTAAAGAAAGTAATTACTTGGTGGTCATTTAAAAACTATTAGCTGGTGGAGTTATTTGAGATAAAATTCGATGTTTTATAGATGTAAATGTGTCGCGGCTAGCTTAGTTGTTTTTCCTTGTACGTTTTAGCAAATAGCTCATGAACCACAAGGCAGATTTTCTTTAAACTTACAGAAAGTAATTAATTGGTGGTCATTTACAAACTGTTAGCTGTTAGAGTTATTTGAGATAAAATTCGATGTTTTATAGACGTAAATGTGTCTCGACTAGCTTCATTGTTTTTCCTTGTACGTTTTAGCAAATAGCTCATAAACAACATGGCAGGTTTTCTTTAAACTTACAGAAAGTAATTACTTGGTGGTCATTTAAAAACTATTAGCTGTTGGAGTTATTTGAGATAAAATTCAATGTTTTATAGACGTAAATGTATCGCGGCTAACTTAGTTGTTTTTCCTTGTACGTTTTAGCAAATAGCTCGTAAACCACATGGCAGATTTTCTTTAAACTTACAGAAAGGAATTACTTGGTGGTCATTTACAAACTGTTAGCTGTTGGAGTTATTTGAGATAAAATTCGATGTTTTATAGATGTAAATGTGTCGAGGTTAGCTTTGTTGTTTTTCCTTGTACTTTTTAGCAAATAGCTCATAAACCACACGGCAGATTTTCTTTAAACTTACAGAAAGTAATTACTTGGTGGTCATTTACAAACTGTTAGCTGTTGGAGTTGTTTTAGCTAAATTTAGATTTATTTATAATTTATTTTCGCAGCGCGCACGACCGTTCGGAAGACGTCAAAGCGAAAAAATTTAAATCCAGCAGATTTGACCATTACGTGAATTTATTAAAGGACAACACCCACCGTGACAGTAACAATTCACCATATTGGAGAATTACTGTAGTATTTTATGAATTTTATTTTCATTTTTGCATTTGGGCCAGGCGAGGGTTAAAAAAAAAAAAAAAAAAAAAACCCACTCCCGAATGAATCCGGAAACCTGGCCGAAGAGTCCCGAAGGGTCATGCCTTTTGTTACATTGATCTCCACCCAGAAAGCAAGGCAGAAGGTAGGAGTGAGTTTCCATGGAGGTTTATGAGAGTGAGAGTAAAACTGCATATTTCCTGGTGCATTTTTGTGTACAACTGGACCAGTGGTCTGCTTTTATTTTTTATTTATTTTATAGACCTTTTTAATAAGATATAACACCGCTGCGACTGTTGCTGGCTGCTCTCCTCTCCTCTGCCCAGAGAGGAGCGAGCCGCGCGGCTTCTCCCTGGCTCCCCGTTCCGCTCCATCAGCTTTGAAGTTCGTGCCGGGGCTCGGTTCTGTCCCAGTCTTGTTGCTGGAGCACGGGGAAGCACAGAGAGCACGGGAGAGCACGGGGAAGCCCGCGCGCCTTGAGCTCCGCGCTGCGGCTGCCTTTCTACTCCCGACCTGTCTGGTCAGGGGAGAGAATAAAAAGGCGATGCGGAAATGAATGAATTTGTCGCGATCAAGCGAATTAAACTAGTATGTCTACGTGGATGCTGCTCAGAATATGACAGACATCAGTGAGCAACCGCTTCTCTTTTTTTTTTCCTCTCTTAGAGCAGCGGTCATGGAAGTTGATGAAGGCTTATTAAAACTCCGCCTGTAACTCCAAGGCGGAATCTTTAGTGATGTGAATGCCCATATTTGGAGAGGGGCAGATCTTCCCGGAGCTTCTGCTAAAATCTGCTATAAATCATGAAATAACACATTTTGCATTATTTCTCTACAATATAAATAAACGCTCCTGTATTATTTTTAAATAAACTAATAAATATTAATGGCGATGCAATTTGAAAACATGGTGGGTCATGGACTTTAAGGAACGGTTAAGCTAAGACACATCTTTGCTATAATTTTCAGCAGACAAATAATTGTTTTTCCTGTGTTAATCTTGTTAGAAGTCCTTCCGTGCATGCTTCGGTGGCCGCCATTTTCAGCAGGGCAAATGACGCGCTAACGCGTCGTGTAGCGGTGCCGCATAATAGATGCGACTTAAATAAAGGTGCAACATGTTTATGGATTTTTCCAATTTATTGCCAATAATTGGACAAAGTGACTTATAGAAAGGTGAGACTTATCAGGCGGATAATACGGTAAAAATGCTGTAGAACACGGGAACCGTGCAGCCCACCGTCATTTCAGTGAAAGTGAGAAGCTCGTCCGTGACTGGAGGAAGGCGGAGGGCTCGCTCACCGCAATGAAGCGGTCGAAGAGGGCGAACCGCGGGTGCAAGTCCTAGTGGCCAGAGCTGGAGGAAAGGGTGAAGACGTGAGTGTTGGAGGAACGTGCGTCAGGCAGTGGGCTGTTCACTGTACAGCTACGGCTGCACGCGATGTCCGTCGCTAAGGAGATGGACATAGCGGAGTTTGTTGGGGAGGGCCATCATGGTGCTTCCAATTCATGCGCCGCCACCAGCTCTCCATCAGAGGCAGTGTAGCTCGTTAAATGTTTCACCAAGCGGCCAGACGGGTTTTTTAAAACCAAGAAAGCCCTGCTGGTTATGGACAGCATGTGCGCCCACATCACGCTGCAGTTCAAGGAGAAAATTAGTGTGCAACACCATTTCTGCCATCATCCCGGGAGGATTAACGAAAGTGCTGCAGCCGCTGGACATCTCTGTGAACCGTAGCTTTAAATCAGCTCTGCGCCGTCTCTGGGAGGAGTGGATGGTGGACGGTGACCACAGTTTTACAGCCACAGGACATATGTGCCACGCCACCTTTCAGCAGGTCCTCCAATAGATCGACAAAGCGTGGTGGACCTCTGTGACCAAAAAAACGATCCAGTCGGGGTTCAGAAAGGCTGGGATCGCACAGTTAGCTGGAACGACTGGAGCTGAGGATGACTCCGACAGCGGGGAGGAAGACGAGGAGAAAGCAGGAGCTTTGAATAACCTTCCTCAGTCGCTGGCAGAACTCTTCGCCAGCGACACAGAAGACAAAGAGTTCAATGGGGTTGACTTAAAACTGTAAAATAAATAGTTGTTTCTGTCATCATTATGGACGGGTGGGCGTGTAGAAATTTTAAAGCCGCTTTATTTCGTTTGCGTCATTTTACCATGTTTTAACCGTCAAAGTGCATTTATTAAGAAAAGTTAAACTGAGACACACTTTTACTAAAATGTCAGCTAACAAATATTTTTTTTTCGCTTTATTTCGTTTGCGTCATTTTACCATGTTTTAACCGTCAAAGTGCATTTATTAAGAAAAGTTAAACTGAGACACACTTTTACTAAAATGTCAGCTAACAATTTTTTTTTTTTTAGGTTTATCTTGCTAAATTTTAAAGAGATGCAGGTAGGGCTGGACGATATGGCCAAAATTTTTATCACGATATAGTTCTTAATTTCGGTCGATAACGATATAATTCGATATCGATATAAACAATATAAAAGCCTAAAAAAAACTATAAACTATACAAATAAATTAATGTTCACCTTGTATTTGTATTTAGCCTCCAAAAAGATGGAAATCACCATCAAATAAACATAAACTTCTCAACCCAATAATTCTCAGTTGGGTCATCTGGACAGTTTATTTTTTTATAGAAACGTTTCACCCTCCATCCAGTTTCTATTAAAAAAGAAACTGTCCAGATGACCCAACTGAGAATTATTGGATTTGGTACCTGGATTATTGAGCATGAACTTTCTTGCCATAAAATTCTCAACTGTGTCAATATTAATAGTTTTAACTTTAAACATCTTTAAAATTTACAGCATTGAAATTTATAGTTAATTAAATAAAACTTTTGGGTGTTGTTATTTATAAGAAGCTGACATAAAAATCTCATGGAAATTACTTAAAGAATAAAAATAACAAAATCAATTGCATTACTGTATAAAGTAAAATAGTTTTTGAATGACAAAGTTTTGAATATATTGTATAATGTAATGATTGTTCCATATTTAATCTGTTGTATTGAAGTTTGGGGAAAAGCATGTAAAACTATTACAAACCCTGTTTTTATTTTATAAAAAAGAGCTATAAGAATTATTAGTAGGAAGTGCTATGGTCACCCAACAAATATTTCATCAGTTTAAATTATTAAAATTTTATGATTTGGTTGAACATAGTATTTTACAAGTCATGTATAAAACTAAAAAAAAAATTACCCCCCAAATATTCAATTAAAATTTGTTTAAAGTTATTAAACCCTGAAGGGAATGTAAATGTTTGTAAAATCTTCATTTAGAACTAGTGTGAAGGAGCTGAGTTGTAAATCAGGAAACAGGATTGTGTTGACTTGATATCATCATAAACATTTCTAAAACTATTTATATGTTTTAAAATATGATTAAATCAAAGTTGTTGGGAAGGTGTGGTGCAGGTGAAGTGAAGGTTGTTGTTTGTATTTTGTATTTTTTAAACAAGGGGCAGATATTAAAACACTATTTTCGTCTTTCTGCACATTTTCAGTGTTTTTTTTTCTTCTGATGAATTTGTTTTATTTTGAATAAAAAAAACATGCAGCGCTGCTGGGGCTGTTTGTTTACGTTGTAGTTTCAGGGACACGTTGGCTCAAACTTTATTGTTCTTCATCTTCTGTTCTATCGAGTGGAAACTCTTCAGATTAAACAAGTTAGATGTTTCCACCGCTAGTTAGAACGACTCCGTCACGTTTTGAAAAATAAACAAACCGAGTAGACTCGCTGCAGATGAGACCTGCAGTTTAACAAAACCGAACTACGTCCACACCGACGAATTAGTCTTTCCTCTCATCAGTGATGTCGTCTCTTTCTCTTCGCTTGTGAAACTTTGTTCAGTCACATTCTGACGGTCATGAGCACTCGTTTGACTCGTTTTGAAGCGAAAACTTAACGCGCTTTGGAGACTAGCTTAGCTTTTAGCCTGCTACCGCTAACGCCTGCTGCTGGAGTGAGCGCTGCGTAACAACGACGTCACCACGCACGTTTTGTGTCACAGCTTTTTCTGTCCGGGCGGGTTGTTGAAGCAGCCGCTCCAACCCGAACAGAAACAGAAAAACGTTGTAAAATCCTATCGAAATATCGAAAATATGCTTAAACTTCATATCATCGTTATTGAATAAAAGTATATCGCGATATTTATCGTTATTGAATTATCGTCCAGCACTACTGGGCAGATAATATTACATTCTATTATATTTATATTACTGGGCAGATAATATTACATTCTATTATATTTATATTACTGGGCAGATAATATTACATTCTATTATATTTATATTACTGGGCAGATAATATTACATTCTATTATATTTATATTACTGGGCAGATAATATAACATTCTATTATATTTATATTACTGGGCAGATAATATAACATTCTATTATATTTATATTACTGGGCAGATAATATAACATTCTATTATATTTATATTACTGGGCAGATAATATTACATTCTATTATATTTATATTACTGGGCAGATAATACATTCTATTATATTTATATTACTGGGCAGATAATATACATTCTATTATATTTATATTACTGGGCAGATAATATACATTCTATTATATTTATATTACTGGGCAGATAATATACATTCTATTATATTTATATTACTGGGCAGATAATATACATTCTATTATATTTATATTACTGGGCAGATAATATACATTCTATTATATTTATATTACTGGGCAGATAATATACATTCTATTATATTTATATTACTGGGCAGATAATATACATTCTATTATATTTATATTACTGGGCAGATAATATACATTCTATTATATTTACAGTGTATATCACTGGGCAGATAATATACATTCTATTATATTTATATTACTGGGCAGATAATATACATTCTATTATATTTATATTACTGGGCAGATAATATACATTCTATTATATTTATATTACTGGGCAGATAATATACATTCTATTATATTTATATTACTGGGCAGAATGAGTACAGGACACGGTAGTGAGTCTAGTGACCACTGGTTTCATTGAACACCATGTTAACATACCTGTGTACATTGTCCCTGTGAACCAGTTCGACCGAGCACCTTGGTGACCTAACAGACAAAAGCGAGGGTTACAACACTGCAGTTCATTTCAATTACACTTTTCCAGATGAAATCGCGAAAACAAAATGATAAAAACAAGGCAGGCGTTGCTGCTAACAAAGTGTAGCTGGCATCATGGCCGCCGCGCATCCATGAAAGGAACGAGAGCGGAAACGCTTTAAAGCTTTTAAGGACAAAACCGTAAAAATAGCTTTTCAAATACGGGACTATTTAAAACAATACGCATTACTGTAGCAGTATATACGAACGCAAATGACTTATTGGTGAATCTAAGCTGTTTTCTTACTCTTGCGAGCTTGATCGGCTGCACGCGGCTGGCGTCCATGTTGTCAGATCACACCGGAAAGGAAGTGACGTAGTGTGCGTCCGGAATATAAGGCAACCGTAATGTTGATGTTAAACACAATTTGTTAATTTTATTTAAATACAAATTAAAATATAAGCTGTAGTATGTAAATATTAATAAGTGAGGCATCACTGAAACAATATTTGAACATTTTCAAAACTACGATTTCCTGTTCCGGTGGACTGGGAAATACCACTTACCGAGCTGATGTGGGGGAACCTGGAAGAGACCAACTCAGTTTGTGCACTGTCAATGTTTGCTATAAAATGTCAAGTCAAGTCAGATTTATTTATATAGCACTTTTTATTTATTTAAATTTATTCATTTTACATTAAAAACCAAAAGAAAAAAAAACATCACATATTATGAAAGAAGACATAAAATGAAAGGTGGCAGAAAGAAGAATAAATCTTATTTTATCTGCCCCTTTTTTCAAAAACAAAACAATTCAAACAATCAATTCAAACAATAATCTTCTATGAGTAACAGAGCAAAAAGAGTAACTTTTCACAATCTACAAATATCTAGAACATTTAAAACGGAAACTGTTACCAAAGTACTTAACAAAAAAGAAAAACAATCACAGCCTGGCCCTCGCCATTCCTACTTAGCTCCGCTCAATTCTCATTCCCTTCACTGAAGCGAAGGACAAGGGTCTGGTTTTAACCAGGCTACAGCATCAAATAAAAAGTAACAAGATATATTTAAAGCACATGGAATAAAAATAGATAACACAAAACATAATTAGAAACTATGAAATTAAATCAGATCACCCTGTGTCAAAAGTCAATGAATAATAAAAAAGCATCAACTCAGTCAGAAAGAATAAAATACTAAATCAGATCAGATGGCCGTGTGTTAAATAGGAATAAAACAAAAAGCATTAACAGAATCTGTCGAATGTTGATCAGATTGTTCCAGGGCTTGCCCACAACTGAAATGTATGTACTGCATAGACAGTTTGTGTTGTTGGGTTTGTTTATTTTTTATTTTATATGCATATTGTATTTTAAAACATTTTACAATGTTTGGTCAATACAAATCTTGTTTGTAATAATTTTATATTCAGCAGGTCTCATTATATGTTAAGTTCATTCTTTTTCAAGAATCTTTCAAACAATCAAAACCTTAAATGTCCGGTTTCATTTTCAGCTTCATCACTTTCCAGTGTGCTCAATGTTCACTAGGATGTTATAAAAAAAGACAGAGGACAATACACACCAAAGTCTGTTTAGATTTTAAAAAGTTGTCAAAATAGAAGAAACTTGTTGTTGAAGTCACTTGCTGTCTGGTATGCCAACGTTTTACAAACATCTTGTACAATCTGAAGTCCCTTTGTGTTGTGGATGACTCTCAGCTACTCCCACATCATTCTCCGAAGTTTTAAGATAACGTTTAAAAACTTTATGTTATGTTGTGTTAAAATAAAAACTGTCCCACTGTTTTTTTTCGTCGGCCATGGCTGAGTGGTTAGAGCAGTTATTCTCCAATGCAAGAGTTGGGGGTTCAATTCCACCAGCAGTCACATGTTGAAGTGTCCCTGGGCAAGACACTGAACCCCTCATAGCATCATGATGTGTGTCCCATCAGGGTATGAATGTGATAAAGCTCTGATTGTTCTTTGTATAGATCTAGTAGAGTGCTGTATGAATGAGTGAATTAGGCTCAGATTGTAACATAAAGCTCTTTGTACCTGGATATAAGATAGAAAATCGCTCTATAAGTACAATTTATTTTAATTTTTCCATTTTTTTTATATAGTCATTGCATACTTTGTGCTGTTTTAGCCACCTATGCTAAAATGTTCAGCTCATTCAGAAGATGGGTAACTTTTAGTTATTTATTTATTTATTTTTGAGTAATTGATCATTAAAAACAGCAACTTTGTTCACAAATATTTTTCTCAGAAAACTTTTAAGGCTCTTTATTTTCTTCCAAATATATTTTTGAAACCTGCTTCAACATAGTTGCTCAATTTTGGTCTCAGCTACCTTTTAGCTACAGTTGGAAATTAGCTAACTTTTGCAACTTTTAGCCTTTAGCCTTTTTCAATGTTTTTTATTTATTTTTACTTTTAGTGACTTTTTGGTTCACTTAACTTTTAGCAAGCATTTAACTTTTCTGATTAGCGTGTTCTTAATTTTAGCTTTTAGCATTTTCCTACTTTTAGCTTTAACTAGCACTTTGCTATAACTTTTAGCTAGTGTTCTTTCACTAACACCTTTTAACTGCTGTTCTTTTAGCTTTAACTAGCACTTTGCTATAACTTTTAGCTAGTGTTCTTTCACTAACAACTTTTAACTACCTGTAGTGTTCTTTTAGCT
The DNA here is from genome assembly GCA_038048925.1 of Garcialebias charrua. Taxonomy (NCBI): domain Eukaryota; kingdom Metazoa; phylum Chordata; class Actinopteri; order Cyprinodontiformes; family Rivulidae; genus Garcialebias; species Garcialebias charrua. Next base: position 17,597 of record JBBPBX010018559.1, on the reverse strand, counting down.
TTAACAGCACAGTTTCAGCTTCTTCAGCAAATGTCATCAGTCAGTCGACACTCAGCATTCACTGCACATTTTCACAGTAAATACAGTTCCTCCAGTTTGGTCATATTATCAGTTTGAACCTTGTGTCTCAAAGTGCTCCTTACCCTGTTAGCTGTGTAATAATGTCATCACATCACCATCTCTGCCTTTCCTGCTCTCTGAGAAGTTAAAGCCTTAAATCGCTCCACTAATCCCAGTGAACAGTATTTTTAACTTGCGCTGGGACAGAAAGAACATCAATAGGATTAGAGAATCAGAGAAGGAACTGAATCTTGAACTCACACAGCTAATCTTTATGCACCCTGACTGAAACGCTCGCTATCACTTTACCTTTATTTCAAACATTGGAAAATACGTGTTTATTTATTTTTCCAGGGGAGCGGTTAGCAAATGGAATTCTTCAGGAATAATTTTGATCTTATTCTTTTCAACTGACTGGAACCACGCTTGGCACCAAACCTTTCTGCTCGTTGGTCTGCTGAAGAGCTGGCACCATGGCGAGCATAAGGCCCAAGTTGAAAATTCTGAAAAAGCGTCGCTCCAGCCTTTTTGCGAGCATAAAACGAGACGTAAGCCTTTCCCAGAGCATCGACGAGGAAGAGTGTGAATTTCCTTTTTCACAGGACAGCTCAATTAAACCATGGACTTCAATGGACAACCTTGACACCCCTGCTGAGAAAAAACATCAGCTCAAAGATACACCAAACCCGAGGAGATCAAACATTGTCAACCTGAATGTGGGTGGAAAGGTATTTCACATCCCCAGGCATCTGGCACTCAGATACCCAAAAACCAGAATTGGAGTCCTTGCCATATGCAATGATCCCGTTAAGCGTCAGACACTCTGTGACGACTATAATGTTCGGAACAACGAGTTCTTCTTTGACAGGGACCCCATGTTTTTCCACTACATATTTCACTTCTACTGCAGCAATGTCCTTTGGGTGATGGACAGCCTCTGTTCTATCGGCTTTGAGGAAGAGATGTCATTCTGGGGGCTCAGCCTGAAGGACACTCCAAGGTACGCTGCTTGGATTGTATCACAAACTGTTATGGTCTACTGCCGAATGCAGAGGAAGAGCAAATTGTTGTTTGAGTTTGTGTGTGTTCATTTACTGTATTTTTAGCAATCACTGAATTGCTGATAGATAGATATAGACAGTACGGTATTATTGTGAAAAATTTAAAGGTAATTATTGGATTCACATCTACATCTGAAAGTATGCAATTAACTGGAGTCAGTTTGATTCAAGATGGGTGCCAGAGGAACGCATTCTAGAAACAAGTGGTACACCGATGTCTCCCGTCACTGAGGGGTTTGGATAGTGAATGTTTGTAGTTTTTGAACAGAGGTAGTTTTTTTTCTTTCTTTATTTCTTCTGCTTGTCTGAGGCAGTACTGTACAGAGTGACAGATCCTGGCAAGTGGAGGGAGAAATGTTTAATTACACCATCGCCAGGGGGTGGCCTTAGCTACCATTGATTAGCTTAGATTAATCTCTGGCTAACCCAGCCTTTTGAGGAAACTATACTTTAAAGCAATATAAAAACTAGAAAGCATAGTTTCTTCAAATTAAAAGTGTGGCCAGTTTACATACATATATTTAGCGGTACATATGGCAGCGGCCATCTTGGATTTTGACTTAGCAACACACCCTGATGCATGCTCAATAATCCAGGCAGAAAAATCTAAAAAAAGCTAAGTCTGGTCCTCTGGACAGTTAAAAAAAAAAAAAAAAAAAGCAAAAAAACTGTAGAAACGTTTCGTCTTTCGTCCGAAAGACTTCCTCAGTCTGACCCGGAATTTACACTACATGCGTTCCGGCTCCGCTCCGCCCCGCTCCGCAGGTCGCAGCTGAGCGTCTCAAAGTCCAGTTTACACTACCTCCGCTCCGGTCCGGTCCGCCTGGATGCGCCGCTCCGAGACGCATGCGCGGGAATTGCGAGATCGCGCGATAAATCAAGTGATAAATAAAGAAGTCAGAACAAAACAATTCATTCGGTGGAAGAAGGAGAACAACAGTAGAGACTGCCTCGCTGTTTGATTGTTGATCTTCTCTCGTAAATGAGCGACAGGACATGGTTTGAGCGACAGGAAGTGATTTATTACATTTCAGAATAAAATACTTTTTTATTTTTTTATTTCTTGTATTGCGTTTGTAGGCGTAGTCATAAATGATAGTTTGACAGCATTTTTGTACAAATAAATCCGTATAGAGCTAGGATTAGTCCGCCCGTGGTGATTTTATTTTGTAAATACGGATGTTGTGCTCGTTCCTTTTCCTGTTGGTGCGACGTAATCTTTAAAAGTTGACTCCGGCACAGCTCCGGCGTCCGGCAGAAATAGGATCGGGTCTATTTTGACGGACTGCCGTCCGCTCGCCGCCGTGCGGAGCCAGTGTAAACGCTCTCATTGATTATAATGGGTGCGTATTTGCTGCGGAGGTCGGACCGGAGCGGACCGGAGCCGGAACGCATGTAGTGTAAATTGGGGGTAAGACTGAACTGAATACAGCATCTCAGACTGAGGAAGTCTTTCGGACAAAAGACGAAACGTTTCTACAATTTTTTTAACTTTTTATTTTTATTTTTTTTATGTCCAGAGGACCATACTTAGCTTTTTTAGACTTAGCAACACAGTTTTGATATGGACTTTTTTTTTTACACATAGCCACACACCAAAATGAAAGTCACCATGTTGTTTTTTTCCCCTAGTTATTCAACTCACAAGTTTTATCAGTATACTGTACTGTACATACCCGGTAAAAACATGCTTGTTAGGCTGATTGGTGACTCTAAATTGACCCTAGGTGTGAGTGTGAGAATGGATGGTTGTTTGGTGTGAGTGAGACAGGTCCCTCTTGTAAATGAGTCCCCGTGACTCAACGAGGCTAGCCTGTATAAATAAAGGTTGAATGAATGAATGAATGAATGAATATGGTGGCAGCCATCTTGGATTTTGACATGACATTTCATCTACAACTGACCAACTTTTGGAGTTCAAGATTCAAGACGACATCACAATCATTCATTCAACCTTTATTTAGACGGTTAATCCTATTGAGCCTCAAGGACTCATTTACAAGAGAGACCTGATTTCTTTAACAAAGAGAGATGACAACAGTGAATAACAACGACAACAATAGACAGTGACAAAAGAGGCAAACAAAATGTATTTTTTTAAACAAATCAAAACAAAATAGTAACAAAAGGACAGTCAAAAGGAAAAGTAGCTAAAAGAAAAAATTGCTAAATTATAAGACGGTGTAGAAAACTAAAAACAGGAACATGTTTGCATTGGTTTTTCCCATGAACTTAACAGATGTTTAAAGCCACTTAGAGAGGCCAAGGTCGAGAGCTTCAGATCTTTTTGTAAGATATTCCAGGAAGCAGGAGCGAAGTAGGAGAAGGCCCTTTTGCTTAGTTCAGTCCTCACTGATGGAACACTGCAGGTAATAATGTCCTGAGAGCGCACGCTGTAGCTGCACTCACGCAGAGACATGTAGGAGGAGATGTATGAGGGCAGCAGACCAAGAAGTGATTTAAAGATGAAAATGTACCAGTGGGAGAGTCTGCGTGAGGTTAATGATGTCCAGTTAACCAGTGAATACAGGGTGCAGTGGTGGGTACGATAATCACAGACAGTTATGAATTTAGTGCACCATGATAGACAGCATCCAACATCTGCAGGTGCTTGTAGGAGCATTCATGTAGAGAATGTCACCGTAATCAATGGAGGGAAGGAAAGTCACAGTTACAAGGCCTAGCATAAACACAAATGACCATACCTCAATGAAATTTACAGATACATACTGAATTAAAATTTGGTGTGACAGTAGCTGAGTCTTTCCCAGCACATCTCAAAGCAGTAACATATTTACACAAGATATTGCATGAGCTCTTGCATATTGCTATTTTCAAGACTTGACTAGAAAGGCTAGAACGGTCAGTTTTTAGGATAATCTGACCTTAAGGCTGGAATACACTTGAGCGTGCATGAAGTACGCCACTGTACGCGCGCATTTTGTGCGCATGTTTTCGCTGCTATAGCTCGGCTTTTATCAGCTTTCAAACGCTCTCGTTCTCGCTCCAGATCCTTGTTGTAATATGAGCAGCTGCGCGCGGAGGGGACTCAACTGAGCTCGCTGATTGGTCACTTGCTGACACGCCTACTGAAATGATTGACAGCTTTCAGTCAGCTCAGTGAAACCTCGAGAATGCATCATGAGCAGCTCGCTGAAGACTTCTGCGGTGTTCTGATGCGGTGTTTCTACTATATATGTTATAAAAAGTTATCTCAGAAATAAAAATAATAACAGGGAGCGCTTTTCCTGCAGCACACAGTCCACCAGGGAATATTTAAAACATCGCGCACCCAGGTAGGACCTGAATTCATTCATTTCAGTCATCGAGTGAACGGAGGAAGAAGCGGTTACTTGACTTTAGGCAAAAAAACAAAAGAAAAGGCCCGATCAGCGATAAAGAAGGGGAATTTATTTCATTTGTGTAACATACAAAACAGTCCGGCGCCGGGGAAGTTTATGGTCAGACACCGCGCAAGCGTCCGCGGTCGTAAAAAAAAAAGCTTTGCGCGTACATGCCCTGAGGGGCTACGCGGGGCTACGCTTTTGTCTTGACGTACGTACGTGGCGTATAGGCGTACTGCATGTACGCACAGGTATTTCGCCCTTGAGTCTAAATCTCTTGCAGTGAAGGCAATGGATGATGTTCATTGCTGCAAGGAATTCTAGACCTTTGGTTTGTGTATATTAAGCATGGGTCGGATAAGCATAAATATGTTGAATTTTTTTTGTCCTAGGTGCTGTCGCATTTTGTTTGAAGAAAAAGTGGATGACATTCGAGAGCAGCTGAAGGTTAACCAGGAGCTGGTTGATGAGATTAAACCACACCAGGATGATGAAGGCTACAAGGCCATGTTTCTTGGGGATTTTCGAAGGGCTCTTTGGGACTTGATGGAGAACCCTTACTCATCTCTGGCAGCCAAATCATTTGCTGTATTCTCTAGTCTTTTTGTTCTTATCTCTATAGTTGCCATGACAATGAATACGGTCAGTGAACTCCGGCAGTACAATGCTGCAGGCAAAACCTATATGGAGTGGGTGGAGGTCGCTTCCATCTTGTTCTTCACTCTAGAATACTTTTTGCGGCTTGCCACCACGTCTAACATCAAACATTTTGTGAGAAGTGCTCTGAACTTTGTTGATGTGGTGGCTGTTATGCCGTACTTCATCCAGATCATGTTTGAAACGTTTTTTATAGACAGTGAAGATGTCAGTGCACAGGAAGACCTGAAGGCCATGTCCAGGGTCAGTAAAATCAGCAAAGTGCTCAAAGTCATCAAGCTGATGCGGATCTTCCGCATCCTAAAACTTGCCCGTCACTCCACAGGCATGAGGGCATTTGGATTCACCATCCGCCAGTGTTCTGAACAGGTATCAACCCCCCCCCCCCC
>JBBPBX010018559.1:0-11474 GCA_038048925.1 Garcialebias charrua | reverse complement strand
TATATATATACTATATATATATATATATATATATATATATATATATATATATATATATATATATATATATATATATATTATGGGCAGCACGGTGGCACAACTGGTAGAGCTGCTGCCTCTCAGCGAGAAGGTTGCCGGTTCAAATCCCGGTCCGGGGCCTTTCTGGGTGGAGTTTGCATGTTCTCCCCGTGCATGCGTGGGTTTCCTCCGGGTACTCCGGTTTCCTCCCACAGACCAAAAAACATGCTTGTTAGGCTGATTGGTGACTCTAAATTGACCCTAGGTGTGAGTGTGAGAGTGGATGGTTGTTTGGTGTGAGTGAGACAGGTCCCTCTTGTAAATGAGTCCCCGTGACTCAACGAGGCTAGCCTGTATAAATAAAGGTTGAATGAATGAATATATATATATATATATATATATATATATATATATATATATATATATATATATATATATATATATAATATAATAATAATAATAATAATTAATTCAATTTATAACGCACTTTTCATTACTGAAAATCTCAAAGTGCTACACATATATTGAATGCTACACACATTCATAAACCGGTGGCGGCAGACTACCATGCAAGGTGCTTTCCAGTCCTACCGGGAGCAACTCAGGGTTAAGTGTCTTGCCCAAGGACACAACGACACATGGTGCGGGTCCCGGGAGTCGAACCGCCAACTTTCCGATCGGGAGACGACTGCCATTACCACTACACCACGGCCGCCCCTATATTTATTAAAAATATACAGTATATACAGTATTTTTATTTTTTTATTGTTTTTTATTTATAAATAGATAAATGTACAGTACTGTACAGTCACCAAGCACTTAGCCTATCCTAACACAGTTTTTAAAGATGAAGGAGTCAGTTGAATTGTCTCCCTCCTCCCTGCAGGCTCCATAGGGAGCTTGCTCCCTTTATGTGAAAGGGAGACAATTCAACTTATTCCTTCATCTTTAAAAACTGTGTTAGGATAGGCTAAGTGCTTGGTGACTGTCCAGTACTGTACATGTATTCATTTATAAAAAAAAAAAATAAAAAAAAAAATAATTTTTATTTTTTTTATTTTTTATGAGATGCATGCTCTTAAGTCCGGGACCTCGTAAGTCAGAGCGCTCGTAAGTCGGGGACTACCTGTATATATATATATATATATATATATATATATATATATATATATATATATATATATATATACAGGTAGTCCCCGATTTACGAGCGCTCTGATCTACGAGGTTCCAGACTTACGAGCTGGCGAATTATTGGAAAAAACGCAAAAAATACTGAGTTTTCCTGTGTTTTTTCACCACAGTTCGTTAGCTAAACATGTGGACACACGTTTCCGATCATTTTTATGCACTCATAAGCAGTTTTTCGATGAAAAACGAGTGTTTGTAGTCGCGCTAGCAAAACCGTTCCAATTTACGAGCGAATTTCCGGACTTACGAGAAGCGTGGCGGCCGTTCCAAATTACGAGATTTCCGGTTTACGAGCGCCTCGTTGTAACGGATCTCGCTCGTAAATCGGGGACTACCTGTATATATATATATATATATATATATATATATATATATAATATATATATATAAATATATATATATATATATATACATATATATATATATACAGTATAATATATTTATATAGTGCCAAGTCACAACAGAAGTCATCTCAGGACACTGAACAGAAACATTCATATACATAAAGAGCAAGTTAACATATATCAGAGAGCATAACCATCTTTTCAAAGTTTAAATGAAATGACTCTAACTCAATTATTTCTCCCCTTACGATGATCTTAGTCTAAACCTCTGGCAGAAAAAGCAGTCGGGAACATAATCTCTTTCATTCAATTCATCCATCCATCATCTTTTACCCACTTCTTCCTTTTTGGGTTGCGGTGGTCACTGGTGCCCATATCCAGCCATCACCGAGAAACGGGGGACACCCTGGACAGGTCTCCAGTCCATCACAGGGACACATAGAGACAAATGAGACAAATAGCCATTCACTCTCTCACTCACACCCAGAGACAATTTAGAGTTACCAATCAGTCTAACATACCGTACATGTTTTTAGTCTATGGGAGGAAACTGGAGTACTGTACCTGGAGAAAACCCATGCATGCACAGAGAGAACATGCAAACTCCACTCAGAAAGCCCCCCGGCCAGGATTGGAACCGGGGACCTGTTCGCTGAGAGGCAGCGGCTCTACCAGTTGTGCCACCATGCTGCCCCAGTCCTATTCAGTTCATTGATATAGCGCCAATTCACAACAGAAGTTATCACAGGGCACTGGACATAAACATTCACATATATTATAATATATATTATAAATGCCAATTAGTAAAGTTATCTTTCTAAAAAAAGGAATGCTAATTCTGTACAGTCTCACAGCCTTTGGTCTGGACTGTCCAAAGCTCCTTTGTGGTTCACCAGAGACCTGCTCGGTGTTAGACATGTGGTCATTTTGCAGAATGCAGGAACTTCTTCTTTAGTCTTCACTGGTGACAGACGGTATTGGTTCAATAGAACATGATGACAGTAGACACAGTCTGATGAATTCACTGCTTGTTTCCTGAAACTACAGCTAATGGAATTAACTCCTAAATTTTAGACAATCGTGCAAATGGTGAAAAATGAAAGTAAAACTTTTTTTTTTGGGTGCAAGGCTAACTGTTTGCTTGTGTTGTCTGTAATACTGTAGGTGTGCTGTCTGTTTCTGTTCATTGCCATGGGCATCTTCACCTTCTCTGCCTTGATGCATTCTGTGGAGGTGGACCAGCCTGGGACACCGTTCAGCAGCATACCAGATGCCTGGTGGTGGGCTGCGGTGAGTCAGGGACCAACAAGCAAACTTTGTAGCTATGAACACAAGTGTTTATTGTTATACTACTAGCATATAAAAAAACAACAACTGCGGAACTTTCCATCTGTACTGTGTGAAGGCCAGTTTTGATTTTTGATTTGATTTGATGTTTATTCATTCATTTTAAAAGAACAATACAAGACAGTTTCATCAGATACAAGAATACAAGTAGGATAAAATGAAGGGAGCAGAAAGAAGATGAAATCTTATTATATCTGCCCCTTATTTCACAGTTTGTTCAACCAATGATAACCTTCAAACTACATCACAAAATGAATAATTCTACTTAATTTTTCTAACTGTAATACACAAACTACATCACAAAATGAATAATTCTACTTAATTTTTCTAACTGTAATACACAAACTACATCACAAAATGAATAATTCTACTTAATTTTTCTAACTGTAATACACAAACTACATCACAAAATGAATAATTCTACTTAATTTTCTAACTGTAATACACAAACTACATCACAAAATGAATAATTCTACTTAATTTTTCTAACTGTAATACACAAACTACATCACAAAATGAATAATTCTACTTAATTTTTCTAACTGTAATACACAAACTACATCACAAAATGAATAATTCTACTTAATTTTTCTAACTGTAATACACAAACTACATCACAAAATGAATAATTCTACTTAATTTTTCTAACTGTAATACACAAACTACATCACAAAATGAATAATTCTACTTAATTTTTCTAACTGTAATACACAAACTACATCACAAAATGAATAATTCTACTTAATTTTCTAACTGTAATACACAAACTACATCACAAAATGAATAATTCTACTTAATTTTTCTAACTGTAATACACAAACTACATCACAAAATGAATAATTCTACTTAATTTTCTAACTGTAATACACAAACTACATCACAAAATGAATAATTCTACTTAATTTTTCTAACTGTAATACACAAACTACATCACAAAATGAATAATTCTACTTAATTTTTTCTAACTGTAATACACAAACTACGTCACAAAATGAATAACTCTTACTTTTATAAAATTTCTTTGGATATTTAAAGGTAATGTGTTATTATGAGCCCTATACATAACTGATAAAATACTATATTCTACCAATTCCTGGAATTTCAATTCAGTTGTCAGTATTGGTTTCCTGTTTACATGTTTATTTTTCCATACGTTTTTTGTAATCCAACTACAGTACTTCTGAACACTTTGTGCTATGTTAGACATTAAAAAATTCAGCTCATTCAGGAGATGGGTACAGTACTCTGATTTTTTTTATTTTTTAGTTAATTTGTTAGAGTTAACTCCTTTTAACCTTATTGCTTAAAAAAAATCCGCTTCAGCATACAATCTTTATTTTTCTCCAGTATTTCTTTAAATTTTAAGCTTGCATTTTGATGCTTTTAGGTATTGTTCTGCCACTTTCACATCACCTTTAGATACTTTTAACTTTTAACCATACTTTTATTTGTTAATATTTGTTAATACTGTACTTGTTAATATTTGTTAATACTTGTTACTACTGAGACAAAACAGTTTAACCAGGAAACTGCTAGACCGAGTTCTTGGGGGTCTGTCTGTCTGTCTGTCTGTCTGTCTGTCTGTCTGTCTGTCTGTCTGTCTGTACCAAAGTTGGTAAGCTAAAAGCTAATGTAGTGAAAAAGGTAATAAAAACTAAAATCAAGAAAAGTCTATCTAAACTTTAAAAGTAATGTTAGCTTAAAATCTAAATGTACCAAAAAAGGCTAACTTAAGTATCAAAGTAGCAAAAGGCTAGGTAAAAGCTAAAAGTAGCAGGAAAAAAAACGGATCAAGTGTGCTAAAGCAGATATCAGTGAACATTAGTTTTGAAGGAATTGAAGAGAACTCAGTTTTTTTTATGGCAGAAAAACATTTTTAAATAAATATTTTTGAAAAGTATAAAAGAAAAAAAAAAGAAAAAATAAAAAATGACAGCACCAGTCTCCTGAATGAGCTAAATGTTTTTATACAGTATATGATATGAGTGGTTATTTTAGCAAACTGCAAATAATGTATGGAAAAAATGATGAAAAGAGAAGCTTTGTCATAGATCAGGAAAACAGCTGAAGGATGATTCTTCTTCTTCCTCTCCTTAGGTGAGCATCTCTACGGTTGGTTACGGAGACGTCGTCCCCATCTCCTACCTTGGCCGCTGTGTGGCATTTAGCTGCATCTCTTTTGGTATCATCCTCAATGGAATGCCCATCTCCATTCTGTTCAACAAGTTCTCTGACTACTACGCCAAACTGAAGGAGCAGGAGTACACGTTTTCAAACACTGAGCGCACCTTCCAGCTTCAGAAGCGTCTGAGGCGCAAATTTGACCGCTGCTTTGAACCTCCGCCAGAAGAACCCGATGATGAGATTTACTTTCGACCCAGTGGAAGACATTCTGACTCTGACTATGACCTTGAGCAATAGGAGGTGTGGCCTAACCCTAAATGGCCTTATTACTGCTGGGCCTGGAGGGTTTAGGACTATCTGCACCGAACACCGAGCCATGTGAGCTGAGTGGTTGTGGATGTTAAATTACTATGTCTCAGCTCTAGTCTGTTCTGTTTCAGTGCTATTAGTGACAAATCATTCTTCTGACAGGTGGACAGAAATGTTCCTGGTCTGCTTGTTATCTGCAACCAAAGATAGCTCCAACCTGCAGCCAACGCTGACTAAACTGAAATGCATGTCAAGGATTTCCAAATATAACATTATTGAAATATTTTTCTCAACTGCTCTGTGTGAGTGCTTCACTTTTACAAATGTACAAAAACAAACAACCAAACAAAATATATATATATATATTTTGTTTAGATTTTCTAAAAGTTTAACAGTTATCAGCTTTCTGGTGGTTTAATCTTTTAGCTTCTTTTAAGACAAAAACTGAGTGATGAATGTCCTGTCTAATGCAACATTCTTCTATATTCCAAGCGCCATTTGTTACAGAGGGGTGTTCCTGTCTAAATTAATGAATGTGACATTGACGGGATCTAAAGGCGCATTTCCATTATGTGACCCATAACCTTTTTACCCTGGTGATTTCAGCCCTGTTGTGCTTCCACTGCAGTTTGAGGTTTAAGGCAGATTAGATTAAGTGATGTGCAGCTTATTGCTTCCCCTCCACTGCTGAAGTGATGTTGGTCAGAATGAAGCTACATCTAGACCTCAGACCAAAACCCATACGTTGAAGTTGGATTGGAATAACCTTCCCTGCAGGCTGGTTTTAGTGCAAGAGCTAACCCACATGTAAACAAAATAAATGAAAATAAAATAAACTTTATTAAAATATTTACACCTCAGATAGTTTTTCAAGTGTTGACACTTGCTGATTTAAATACTGTACAGTAATTCTTACCTGTTGTACGTCACATATTGTTTTGATCTAATATGTGTATCTGTAACTATCTACTGTATATATAGCATGTCTAAAATAAAGATTATGTAATACAACGGATGTGGAGAATAGGCATAAATTAAAGACTCATATTATTAGTGCACAGACTCTGGTTCTAAACACAACTTGTCAGTTGCTGTAAAAAAAGGTTCTGTTGTTTTCAACAAGGTCATGTATTTTTATATCAGACTGTGTCCTCAAGGAGCTGTTCACAAAGGAAGATGCTGTCTTTCATCTTGATATTTTGAGTAGATGTGAAATCTTACAAACTCACCAATAAGAAACATTTATAGCACATAGCCCTCGTTGACATCGCATCTGGACCCCAAGATGAAATGCTGAATGTGAAATACTTTTTTTTTTCTCTGTAGTCTTTGAATATGATGTTGAAAGTACAGCAGGGAACATCAAATGGGACCAACCAAACTCTTGTTGAGGAATCTGCAACCAAGAAAAGATGTTGGGTGTTTAACTTGAGTTTATGTAGATTCTGAAATTGGCCCTTAGTTTGAAAAAGGGTTTAATTTCAGCCCCCTTTTGTAAGTGAGTTTGACTCCCCAATTTATAGTGTCCCCCAAACTACTCTGTGAGATCCTGGTGACTATAAAAACAACACTTCCCTTTGTTTTCTGGGGGGTTTGTTTACTCTGATCATCTGAAATTACTGTACTGTGAAAAGGGTGGTGGTAAAGAAAATTTCTCTTGTTCCTGAAAAAGGTTCCTGCAGTGGAAACACAGTTTAATTCCAAGATTCATGGAGCAGTAAGGGTTTCAATAGCAATATGGAGCAACACATTTTTTTTAAAGTCAAGAATTACTGGGATTTGCACCTGGGATCATCTGGTAAAAGTCAGCCATACTGCTTTAATTTGGCAAAACTGAATCTGATTAGGTGCACAAAATCATGCTTGCAGGCTACTTTAATAGATGCCTTTCTTCAGACATAATATTAATTAATTAATTACAGTAATTAATAAATAAATAAATAGATTAATAATTCCATCCATCCATTATCTTTACCTGCTTCTTCTTTTTTGGATCGCGAGGGTCGCCGGTGCCCATGTCCATCTGTCACTCTGCGAGAGGCGGGGGACACACTGGACAGGTCTCCAGTCCATCACAGGGACACATGAGAAACGAGACAAACAACCATTCACTCACTCTCTCACACATAGAGACAATTTAGAGTTACCAATCAGTCTAACATGCATGTTTTTGGTCTGTGGGAGGAAACAGGTGTACCCGGAGAAAACCCATGCATGCACGGAGAGAACATGAAAACTCCACCCAGAAAGGCCCCCGGCCAGGAGTTCTGGGAGTAGGGGATTGGGTGTCAGTTGCTCCCAGTCAGTCCCAATTCAAGTGGTGCATTGCTTGCAGTAAGTTAGACCCTTCAGGGTGGGAGTTGAACTCTGCCAGGGCTGCTCATTGTCATCGATTCTGCTCATAACCTTTATTGACAAATCTAAAAAAGCTAAGTCTGGTCCTCTGGACATTCAAAAAACAAAAAAACAAAACAAAGCAAAAAATTGTAGAAACGTTTCGTCTTTCGTCCGAAAGACTTCCTCAGTCTGAGGTGCTGGGTTCAGCTCAGTCTTATAAATAGCACCCTCTCACAGTGTTACACAACCAGTTGGCTGATGACAGCCTGAAACCAGCTGCTCACATGATCAAGGAGGACCATCAGCCTAACAATGGATCGTTAGCACCCTGATGGTTGTTTGCTATTCACAGAGGGCTGAGTGATACCAGCAATCACAGCATTGTAGGAGGGGGACAGTTGAACTCGGAGGCCTCCACCCCTGTTTAATGATGGGCGGTTTCTTTTCACAAAGATGGCCTCCTTTACTCCTCTCTCAAACCATCGTTCCTCTCTATCAAGGATGTGAACATCTTCATCCCTGAAAGAGTGACCGCTGGCCTGGAGATGAGTGTAGACTGCAGAGTCCTGACCTGATGATGTTGATCTTCTGTGCTGGGCCATCCTTTTGGCCAGTGGCTGTTTAGTTTCCCCGATATAAGACTGATCACAGCCCTCCTGACACTGAACAGCATACACAATGTTACTCTGTTTGTGCCGGGGGACTGGATCTTTGGGATGAACCAGTTTTTGCCGTAATGTATTTTGAGGTTTAAAAGCCACTGGGACGTTGTGTTTAGAAAATAAACGTCTCAATGTCTCTGAAACCCCTGCAACATATGGAATGGCCACTGGTCTGGGTCTGGGTTCCTTCTTTTCACCTGATGGCTGGCTGGAGTCCTGTTTGGGTTTCTTCTCTGCTTTCAGGAAGGCCCAGTTAGGATATCCACATTTCTCTAGAGCCTGTTTTGTGTGTGATTTCTCCTTCTGTCTGGCTGCTGAGTTAGTGGGGACGCTGTCTGCTCTGTGGTACAGAGTCCTGATGACTCCTAACTTGTGCTCCAGAGGGTGATGGGAGTCAAACTGTAAATACTGGTCTGTGTGGGTGGGTTTGCGGTACACCTCAGTTTGCAAATTTCCTCTATCAGAAACTGAGACCTCTGAAGGGATTTCAGTTTAAAGGTGTTCGGAAATGACCAGGCGTCTCTTGAGAAAAGTAAGGTTTATTGATTAAGACACAGGTTTAAAACAGGATAAACAGAAAATGGGCATTAGGTCAATTCATGTGCACACGAACCAAGCTGCTGGATCGAACCTCTCGCCGTGAAGTCGCTCCAGGAATGCCTAAAGTCTCTCTTTGATACGTGATGTTATGTGGTACCATAAATTGTTTTGGGATTCTGCTGTTGTCCCATTGGTTAAACCTGATAGTTGCCTTAGCAACGAGATTTATGATCCTGCTCAAGGTCTCTGCTTCCTGACCTTTATCAGTTTGTGTGCTTCTTTGTTTGTGCAAATTCAGAGGAGCAGTTCTAGATTTAAACGAGTTTTGCTTAAGTTTAAACAAGTTATTGTCCTGTGCACCTTGTGTGTGATTAACTAAGTGTGAGCCTGTGTATTGAGCATGACTAAATGTATTTCTGATGTGTGTGGTATACTAAAGATGTTTTTGCTGCATGTGTGCCCTCCCCCCTTGGAATGTGTTGTGTGCAGCTCTGGTTTGCTTCAAAGAGGTGGCCCGTGGGTTGAGGCCTGGTCCAGCAGCTCTGGTTAAACGAGTTTAATACTGGCACACCTGAACATGTATAAACCGTTGTGGTTACATGAAACACATTTGTGAATAGAAACACATCTACTATAGGTTTGATCATGTGAATAATATAGGTTTAATCATAATAACGTGTATAACAGTGATTTATCCTTCATCTCACAGTCCAAGAAAGCCAACCTGCCATTTCTTACATCTTCTCGTGTGAACTTGATATATTTATCCACAGAGTTGATGTGATCAGTGAAATGTTGGACTTCCTGAGATTTAATTTTAACCCAGGTGTCATCAACATACCTGAACCAATGACTTGGTGGTCTCCCCGTAAAGGATGTCAAGGCTCTCTTTTCTACCTCCTCCATGTACAGGTTGGCAACAATAGGAGAAACTGGAGACCCCATAGCACATCCATGTTTCTGCCTATAATATTGCTCCCCATATGTGAAGTAGGTTGACTGCAGGCACAGTTTCAAGAGTTGACACAGTTGCTCTGTGGAAAGCGTGGTTCTGCTGTTCAGAGTGGTGTCTGATTTTAACCTTAAACAGACCACCTCTACTGCTTCATCAACAGGAATGCACGTAAAGAGTGATGTAACATCAAAAGAGACCATTGTTTCATCAGTCTCCATGATGACACCCCTCACCTTATCCACAAAGTCCATGGTGTTCTGTATGTGGTGTTCTGAGCTGCCAACTAAAGGGATGAGTACAGATGCCAGATATTTGGAAACATTGTAAGTGACAGAGTTAATCATGCTAACAATTGGTCTTAAAGGTACACCTTGTTTGTGGATTTTGGGTAAACCATACAGACTTGGCGTGGCCTCCCCTGGGTACAGTCTGTGGTACAGAATATTGTCAATAGCCTTGTCCTGCTTCAAAATTTTCAGGCAATCTATCAACTTCTTCTTGTAACCACTTCCTGGATCTCTTTTCAGCGGTTCATAAGTGGTTAAGTCACTAAGGAGTGACATAACTTTCTCATGATAGTCTTTCTGGTTCAAAATCACTGTGCACCTTCCTTTGTCTGCTGGGAGAATTATGATGTTTTTGTCCTTGCTAAGCGTGGTGAGTGCATCCCTCTCTTCTCTACTGATGTTGGAAGGTGGTGGTTTAGCATTACTGAGACAGGCTGAAACTTTGACTCTGAGTTGTTCTGCTTCAAAGTCTTTAATTTTGTTGTTACGGATGGCTGACTCAGTGGCTGTGATCATCTCCACCAGTGGAATTCTACTTGGTGCCACTGCAAAGTTTAGCCCCCTGGCAAGAATCTCTGTCTCCGGCTGGGTGAGCTGTCTGTCAGATAAATTCTTCACCCACTTTTCTGTCTCCCCGGCATGTAACTGTGTATCGGAGTGTTGTCTTACACTGAATGTGTTGTTGTTGGAATTGTTATGGTGTTGACGAGTTATCAGTGAGTTAAATTTGTTTTGTTGTCGAGTCTTGGACTTGACATGCTGTGCTAAGCGTGCCCGATCTGTACAGTCCATCACTTGCTGAAGTGTGGTCTGATCTAGGCACGTTGTTAGTTTTTGATAAATTTGCTCTTCTTTGGCCTTCAAGGCCTCAATGGTAAAATTGGTCTGTCTTACCCGTTCATTCAGCAGCTGCGTCTGTGCCTTCTGAAGGATGTTGCTTGCCCGGTGCCCGCTGACCGATGAATTCAGTTCCAGGCTCTTAGGAATAATGCCACTTTGTCTGCATCTAAGGTTGAATCGCAAGTGGTTCCTGTAGTCCGCCCTCTTCCTAGCTGTTTTCTCAAACTCTCTAACAAGTTTGAGGCAATCCTGGCCAAAGTGGTTCAAAATACCCTGATGCATGCTCAATAATCCAGGTAGAAAAATCTAAAAAAGCTAAGTCTGGTCCTCTGGACATTCAAAAAACAAAAAAACAAAACAAAGCAAAAAATTGTAGAAACGTTTCGTCTTTCGTCCGAAAGACTTCCTCAGTCTGAGGTGCTGGGTTCAGCTCAGTCTTATAAATAGCACCCTCTCACAGTGTTACACAACCAGTTGGCTGATGACAGCCTGAAACCAGCTGCTCACATGATCAAGGAGG
>JBBPBX010018558.1:5402-20588 GCA_038048925.1 Garcialebias charrua | reverse complement strand
TTAGGCACTCATAAATCTTCCCTGTTCGTGTGGGACTATGTGCTTTTCACTTACATGTACAACTGCTGCAAAAAATGCACAACAATAATTTTTATGTTTTTAGTTTTAGCTGCTAACACAATGAACCACAGCTAAACTACTGTAAAAATTAGCCCACCCAGAAGTAGACGACACTCAGTCAAAGTAAGATTTAGTGTATCCAATAGCAGATATTTTATGAGAAAAAAGAAGTCTGCTCACCTGAAATGAAGGCGCCTGTTGACTGCGTGGAGCGTCACCCCTCGGTGGAGGAGAACCCCTGAACGGCTCCCCATTGTCAGGCCAATCTTCCAACTCTTGCGTCGGTGGTCACCAAATTGTTACGAGTTCAAAAGTTGAAGGAAGCTCTGAAACGAATGTGCACGTTATTGCAGGTTTATTGTACATATAAGAAGGAAATTTGCAGCTGCAACAGACCTCACGCAGATCACAAAGTCCACACATGAGTCTTCAAAAGCTGGGCTACGGTTATAAAACCCCGGATGTCGTCATCGCCTCGTGGACCCTGGAACCGCCTTGGATATATTTCACATTATATGGCAAGATTTAGGTGAACACAATCTTAGAACATAATAGATTTAATACTGATAGAAATATATTTCAATATACAATATTATTTCGAAAATTATGTCAAATTTCTACAAACTGTTTTTAAAAATGTACAGTATTCACATGACGTTAATGCTGCAGTACATAACTTTTATAACATTTTTAAACATATTTCTTAAAACTATCAGTATGTTATGTCTATATGAAACAAAGCTAAATTTTTTCACCAATTATTTGTCACACATCTTACTGATTACTGTTGCGGTTCAAAAGTTGAAGGAAAGCTCTGAAACGAATGTGCAAGTTTTATGCAGGTTTATTGTACATTATAAGAATAAACCTTACAGCAACCAACAGACCTGACTCCAAGCACAGTCCAACACACACACACACATCTTCGAAGGCGGATCACTGTTATAAAAACCCCGGATGTCGTCATCGCCTCGTGGGACCAATCCTGGAACCGAACCACCTTGGAACCGCCCTAGAACTTCCCCTACTCTGTGAGTGATCCGTCTCTCAGCCAACAAGCTACCAGCTCTGTATGTCAATCATCCAGTGTTGTGTCTGTTGTATGATGCAGGCGTGTAACTGAAAAACTCTTCCCTATTGAAAATAAAACCCGTAAATAAAGGTTCCATCTTGAATATATTTTCACATTATATGGTGGAATTAAGTGAACATAAATCATAACACATAATATGTGTGCTTCAGGTGTAATACTGATATACATATATTTCAATTCCCCTTTTGACATGACAAACATCATGTCAACAAAAACCCTATATGTACTATGTGCGTATGCAATTAAGAACTGGATACACAATGGAAATCTCTAACATTCCCACCCACAGCAATATTACATCTAAGTTACCCACCCAGAATATAAACCCCTTATATAAAAATAAGCATCACTACTAATCAGTAACAAAAACTACGTAAGAAAATATACGGTAACTGTCAGAGCTTATATGCTGGAAACGCAATACAAAACAAACAAAGCTAAAGAAAATAAATGTAACAAAAAACAAAGAAATCAACCAAAAACAAAGAATAAAATAAAACAACAAACAAATGTAATAAGAAATAAACAAAACAAACAAAACAACAAATAAATGTAATAAGAAATAAACAAAACAAACAAAACAACAAATAAATGTAATAAGAAATAAACAAAACAAACAAAACAACAAATAAATGTAATAATCTTCTGAGGTTTTCTGTTCTTTGATTTGAAAATGTGAATGTTTGTGAGTCCAAAAATGATTTTACGTCATGAATTGTGTGAACAAAAACCTCATTCCCCATAGTTATGTGTGATGTCTTTAAAATAGACTTTCCAATGGCAGCTACATGCCTCACACAGGTAGGGTGGCCAACTTCAATTTGATCTAATTTTGAACTATAATACATCAAAACGTGCCTGTCAGAGCCAGCTTTCCCTCTTTGAAACAAGACGGCATTCACAAATCCGTCTTTTTCATCCACATCCAAGTGAAATGGCAAGGAGTAATCTGGACACTGCAGAGAGCACGCATCAAACAAAGCTTGTTTAATCTCCACAAATGCCCTGTCAGCTTCCTCCGTCCACTGCAGTGGGGACACAAATTTTTATATCCATCCATCCATCCATCCATCCATCTTCTTCTGCTTATCCGGGGTCGGGTCGCGGGGGTAGCAGCCTAAGTAGGGAGGCCCAGACTTCCCTCTCCCCAGCCACTTGGAGCAGCTCCTCCGGGGGAATCCCAAGGCGTTCCCAGGCCAGCCGAGAAACATAGTCCCTCCAGCGCGTCCTGGGTCTTCCTCTGGGTCTCCTCCCGGTGGGACATGCCCGGAACACCTCACCAGGGAGGCGTCCAGGAGGCATCCTAACCAGATGCCCGAGCCACCTCAACTGGCTCCTCTCGATGTGGAGAAGCAGCGGCTCTACTCCGAGTCCCTCCCGGATGACTGAGCTTCTCACCCTATCTCTAAGGGAGAGTCCAGCCACCCTGCGGAGAAAACTCATTTCAGCCGCTTGTATCCGAGATCTTGTTCTTTCGGTCATAACCCAAAGCTCATGACCATAGATGAGGGTGGGAACGTAGATCGATCGGTAAATTGAGAGCTTTGCCTTTTGACTCAGCTCTCTCTTCACCACGACAGACCGGTACAGCGCCCGCTTCACTGCGGACGCTGCACCTATCCGCCTATCGATCTCACGCTCCAGTTTTCCCTCATTCGTGAACAAGATCCCGAGATACTTAAACTCCTCCACTTGGGGCAGGACCTCCTCCCCGACCCGGAGAGGGCATGCTACCCTTTTCCGGCTCAAGACCATGGCCTCGGATTTGGAGGAACTGATCCTCATCCCGGCCGCATCACACTCGGCTGCAAACCGCTCCAGTGAAAGTTGTAAATCACGAACTGATGAAGCCAGTAGGACCACATCATCTGCAAAAAACAGAGAAGCGATTCTAAGGTCACCAAAACGGATCCTCTCAACACCTTGGCTGCGCCTAGAAATTCTGTCCATAAAAGTTATGAACAGAATCGGTGACAAAGGGCAACCTTGGCGGAGTCCAACTCTCACCGGAAACGAGCCTGACTTACTGCCGGCAATGCGGACCAAGCTCTGACACCGGTCGTACAGGGACCTAACAGCCCTTATCAAAGGGCCTGGTACCCCATACTCCCGGAGTACCCCCCACAGAACCCCCCGAGGGACGCGGTCGAATGCCTTCTCCAAGTCCACAAAGCACATGTAAACTGGTTGGGCAAACTCCCACGCACCCTCCAGGACCCTGCTGAGGGTGTAGAGCTGGTCCAGTGTTCCACGACCAGGACGAAAACCACACTGCTCCTCCTGAATCCGAGGTTCGACTATCCGACGGACCCTCCTCTCCAGAACCCCTGAATAGACCTTACCANATATGTATATATATATATATATATATATATATATATATGTATATATATATATATATATATATATATATATGTATGTATATATATCCATCCATCCATCCATCCATCTTCTTCCGCTTATCCGGGGTCGGGTCGCGGGGGTAGCAGCCTAAGTAGGGAGGCCCAGACTTCCCTCTCCCCAGCCACTTGGAGCAGCTCCTCCGGGGGAATCCCAAGGCGTTCCCAGGCCAGCCGAGAAACATAGTCCCTCCAGCGCGTCCTGGGTCTTCCTCTGGGTCTCCTCCCGGTGGGACATGCCCGGAACACCTCACCAGGGAGGCGTCCAGGAGGCATCCTAACCAGATGCCCGAGCCACCTCAACTGGCTCCTCTCGATGTGGAGAAGCAGCGGCTCTACTCCGAGTCCCTCCCGGATGACTGAGCTTCTCACCCTATCTCTAAGGGAGAGTCCAGCCACCCTGCGGAGAAAACTCATTTCAGCCGCTTGTATCCGAGATCTTGTTCTTTCGGTCATAACCCAAAGCTCATGACCATAGATGAGGGTGGGAACGTAGATCGATCGGTAAATTGAGAGCTTTGCCTTTTGACTCAGCTCTCTCTTCACCACGACAGACCGGTACAGCGCCCGCTTCACTGCGGACGCTGCACCTATCCGCCTATCGATCTCACGCTCCAGTTTTCCCTCATTCGTGAACAAGATCCCGAGATACTTAAACTCCTCCACTTGGGGCAGGACCTCCTCCCCGACCCGGAGAGGGCATGCTACCCTTTTCCGGCTCAAGACCATGGCCTCGGATTTGGAGGAACTGATCCTCATCCCGGCCGCATCACACTCGGCTGCAAACCGCTCCAGTGAAAGTTGTAAATCACGAACTGATGAAGCCAGTAGGACCACATCATCTGCAAAAAACAGAGAAGCGATTCTAAGGTCACCAAAACGGATCCTCTCAACACCTTGGCTGCGCCTAGAAATTCTGTCCATAAAAGTTATGAACAGAATCGGTGACAAAGGGCAACCTTGGCGGAGTCCAACTCTCACCGGAAACGAGCCTGACTTACTGCCGGCAATGCGGACCAAGCTCTGACACCGGTCGTACAGGGACCTAACAGCCCTTATCAAAGGGCCTGGTACCCCATACTCCCGGAGTACCCCCCACAGAACCCCCCGAGGGACGCGGTCGAATGCCTTCTCCAAGTCCACAAAACACATGTAAACTGGTTGGGCAAACTCCCACGCACCCTCCAGGACCCTGCTGAGGGTGTAGAGCTGGTCCAGTGTTCCACGACCAGGACGAAAACGCTGTATATATATATGTATGTGTATATATATATATATTTAATATTATTAATTAATTAATTAATTAATTAATTAATTATTATTATTATTAATTATTAATTATTATTTAATATATTTAATATTATTTCTATTTAAATAATATTAAATATATTAATCAGTAATGTATTATTACTATTCATATACATAGTAGATTTATGTAAAAATAAATAAAGTTCATTTATAAACCACTTTTCATTGACATTTCACACAGTGCTTTATAATAAAAACAAGAAAAAAAATCATATACCATAATTGCTTGTCTATAGAACACACCTGACTGTAAGCTGCGCATACAAAATTTTAATTCAAACACAATTTTGTACGTAAATAAGACGTGTATAAGCCGCAGGTGTCCACAATTCAATATCACAATCTGTACACAGCTCCTGGTAGCATGTGGAGCTCTTGTTGCCAGCCGCTAGTTTAGTGTTACGTCAGCGCCGACAGGTGGTTTGGGTGGGGGTGTCGGGGGATTTGGTAGGCGGGGCGCTTGGTTCTGTTCACGGGGCAGGGTGTCCCGCTTGTATAATGGCAGGGGAAAGACTGTGTTTCGTAGGCTCATAGTATGGCTTTGGCTTGCTTTAAACACACACAGATTGCATGATCATCACAGGTCTTCATGATGCTCTGACTCATAGTTACCGTAATCTACTACGGTAAATAACCATTCAACCTACAGAATGAACACAAAAATGATCTAAGCATAACACACTAATAATATAACACACTAATATATAATAATAATCACTAGACAGAAGAGTGCTAAACAGGGAGACTCAGCAAGGCTCATTTTCAGCCCTGGAGTTTTGTGCCTCAGAGTGGCCCACTTTAGATCATGACTTAATATTATCAATCAGTGAATGCACCAACAAAGCATCTCATCCATACCCTCGACCTTAGTACTGTATTTCTCATGGACTGTCTATTTCTCACTATGAAATTTCAGGTACCATCTCGGATCATTTGCCCTTTTTTTTTCTTCCAATTTACAACCCCCACAATCGGCCAGGAGGCCTCTGGCTGCGGGTTGTCATCGCCGCTGTCTCACCTCAGCCAGTATCGGACAGTTTACCACTGCTTTTATGGACTCACAGTTTTATTCAGTTGGTTGGTCCTGATGTTTCTCTGTGCTCCAAAGATTTTTTGTCACTGTTTTCTGAAACCTGCAGTGGGATCTATTGCTCCGGTCAAGTTCAGACTCCCTAAACCCAAAGATGAGCCTTGGCTGAAAAATCCTACTGCATGTAAACTCAGGAGGCAATGTACAGTAGAAGGGCTGAAAGACAGTGGAAGCTTGACAGGCAACATGATTCTTTGGTTTTATTAAAGCTACTGTATGTAACTTATTTTTTAAACATATTTCTTCACTCTGCCACTATCTCCTGATATATTGATGTTTGACAGGTAATCTCTGAAAAAAACTATAGTCCTCTGGCGTCTCCCAGTGGTAATAAAAGCATTTATAAAAACCAGAGTGCCCCGCGGTTAACCAGCCAATAAAAACAGCCAGCCAATAAAAACAGAGCTTCTCACTTCTCACCCCCTAACCCACGCCCCCGCCTGTCAGCCCGCAGCGGCCGCGCAGGTTCTCGTTGAAATAATTGCAAAGCGATGCAAAACTGTTTTGTATGTGACACAAATGTATTAAATCCCCCTTCTTCATCCCTGCTCTGGACTTTTCTTTTGTTTTTTTGCCAAAAGTCAAGTGATCGCTTCTTCCTCCAGACCTCCACTGACAGAAATGAGGAAGTGGATAATTTGTCACGAGCGAATTAAATCATGTCCAACGTGGCTGCGTGAAGCTCTGCAGATTTCAGGGTGTTTTTGTTTTGCTGGACCAGTGCTCCATGTTTTTATTTTATTTTTTAGAACGTTTTATTAACATATAATCACAGAACTTTGCAGCGGCTGAGACGGGACATGTGGAGGCGGAGCATTCCAGGCTGCAGCGCGAGTGAGGTGGAGCTGAGTCATATATGGCTCTGAGTGAGGAGGGACCAGAAACGTGTCTCTGTTCAAAATGTTTCTAAGTGCCAGCGTGTTCAAAAGCTACATATTGCAGCTTTAAGGAAAACTCTTGTTCTGTATCAGAGATCCGTTAATGATGCAAAATCACAATTTCTATCCAACGTCATCACAAACAGTAGCCATTGCCCCAGGGTGTTATTTACTACAATTAACTCTGTTTTAAATCCACCCACCTCAGTCTTACTTGATGCCTCAGCCTCCACCTGTGAGAACTTTCTATCATTTTTTATTGATAAAGTTGCATCAGTTAGACAAGCCACAGGTGCACCTGCTACTTCTGTTTCAGAGTTTTCTTCTATCTTCGCTGGTTCTGCTTTATTTGAGCAGTTTGAACTAGTGTCTTGTTCCCTCTTGGACAAAATAGTCAAATCTGTTAAACCCACTAACTGTCCCACTGAATTTTTCCCCTCTAGATTATTGAAAGAGGTATTTAATATTGTTGGTCCTTACCTTCTTCCTTTTTTCAATACATGTCTGTCCCTTGGAATTATGCCTTCTACTTTTGCAACGGTCCGCCCCCTTCTCAAAAAGACAAATCTTGATCCTTTGGTTTTATCAAATTTTAGACATATTTCTAATTTACCCTTCCTCTCCAAAATAAAAATAAACGTATGCAAATTCAGCCTTTTTTTGGAAAAAAGCACAATCCTGGATAAATTTCAATCTGGTTTTAGATCCTGGCATAGCACAGAATCTGCATTACTGATTATAACTTTGAGATTTTTATTAATGAAAAGTGCGGTATAAATTGAATTCATTATTATTATTATTATTATTATTATTATTATTATTATTATTATTATTATTACTGAGAGTTCATAACGACATAGCTCAGTCAGTAGACTCTGGATGCCCAGTAGCTCTGGTACTTCTCCACCTTACATCAGCCTTGGACACTGTGGACCACTCCGTCCTTCTGTCTCATCTTCATGATTGTGTTGGGATTCGTGGCACAGCTCTGAAGTGGTTCACGTCCTGGACCTTCTCTATCTTGCTCCTCTTCCTCTACAGCCCCTCTTCTGTGTGGGGGTGTGATAGTTTTTTTTCCCTTGAACCTTTAAATAAATAATTCACACAAGACAACAGAGTGAGATTTTGAACGGCTCTTTGCAAAGAGGGGAAATTCAACACTGACCAGGATCGGGATGAACTCCAACTTGCTGGAGTTTGAGTCCGTCTTTTATTCAGGCAAGTAACCATTAAGGCCTGGATCCAGTAATCCAATGTTTTCTCTCTTTGACTGTATCTCTGCTATCAAACATTGGCTAAACAAGAACTTCCTGTTTTTAAATGACAATAAAACAGAATGGATTTTATTTGGTAACAAAGATGCAACTGGCCTGGGAAATGTGAATATTAACTTCAGTGACAGTGTGAAAAACCTTGGAGTGACCTTTGATAAGGCTTTACATTTTGACAAACACATCGCCTCTGTTGTCCGGTCTGGATTTTTTTATTTACGTCTTTTAAAAAAGGTCAAACCCTTTTTAAACCGTTGTGACTTGGAGAAGGCTGTTCATGCTTTTATCAGTTCTAGGCTCGATTATTGTAACGCTCTGTATGTTGGTGTGCCTCAGTCAACACTGAGCCGCCTCCAGCTTGTTCAGAATGCAGCAGCTCGCCTTTTAACCAACACTCCTAGATGGGACCACATCACACCTGTTTTATTCTCACTACATTGGCTTCCTGTCCGTTTTAGAATAGATTTTAAACTTTTATTATTTGTTTTTAAAGCTCTGAATGACCTCGCTCCTCCTTATATAACGGAGTTGTTAAGTTTCCCCGCCCGCTCCAGGGGCCTCATGTACAAAGACTTGCGTGGATTTCCTACTGAAAAGTGACGTACGGTCAAATCAAGAAAAGTGTGTACGCACAAAAAAATCCAGATGTATCAAACTGTGCGTACGCCTGAATCCACGCACATTCCTTTTGTACATCACAATTAACGTGGAACTGAGCGCACGTGAGACACCTCCCCTGACACGCCTTCATTTACATATGTTAAACAGATGCAAATTACTTCCTGCATGTGTGAAGGACATGTTTGTTTGATCCCTGCGCGATCAGAAATGATTTCTAGATTCAGGAAAATAATGAATTTAATATAATATGAGTGAGGAAAATAATCCTAAGTAAGAATAGTAATAAAATGTGTTTATCACGCAAAGAACGAGTGATTGTGTGTCGGTATTAGTGTGTGCGCGCACCCTGCTTTGGTGCGCAACGGCTCATCCATTCATTCTGAGTGAAAATATTAACTTTGCGCACGAGTTTATTACCATAATTACTGTAAACACAGAGGAACTTAGATGTTTGGTAGAACATAGATCTTTGTTTATTTAATAGATGATATGAAGAAACGGGTCTGTGCGTCTCAGTGGAGAGTTTTCATGACATGACGTGATGTTGGAGTCTCCAAACGCTGCGCGCGCCGACAGCCTTGTGCGCAATCTGTTTGTCTGTGAAGCTTTTACTCTCCTACAAGTTATATATGGTGTACTTTCACGTGTCATTTTGGAGAAATCTACAATAAACGCAGATTATGAATCACCTCCAGCTGCCGTGTAACACCGGCGAGGGTGCGCGCGCGCTCCAAAGCGCGACCACTCAGCCTTTGGAATCATATAGATGAGACATTCCATTGGACATGAATCGGCTTTGTGTGGACTGGACAGCCCTGATCGGCCTGCCAGCTCCCTCAGGAAAGCTCGGGAACAGTTTGATCGCTGCTTCTGCATGTGCACGCGTGATGCACGGCTCCTGTGTTGCTCCAGAGCGCAGCAGTGCCAAACTGAAAAATGATTATTTCTGAAAACGGCTGATAAGCCATATCCTAGATCAGAAAATTATATCTGTTTATAAATAAATGCTCTGCGTGTTACACTATTTATTATATCCTCCAGTAAGGCTGAATGAATCCGTTCCTGTTAAATTTATTTTTGGCACAACTTTGCGCGTCCTTTATTTAACTGCGTCATGTGGATGTAATACTTGTTAATCGTGTGTTTGGTGGGAATATTAATCATTTTCACATCATGAACAGTTAATAATAATAATAATAATAATAATAATAATAATAATAATAATAATAATGAATTCAATTTATAACGCACTTTTCATTAATGGAAATCTCAAAGTGCTACAAGGTGCAACAGAATTAAATGTCAATAAAACAAATAATAAAACAATTAAAATCAACAACAGTATCAGCTATGATCAAAAGTAGAATCATGAGGAGGTAGAGTATGCTCGGTTGAAAAGAAAGGTCTTCAAGCCGCTCTTAAAGTCAACCACAGACTGTGGGGCTTCAGTTTCTCTGAATCACCTGTAAGTGTCGCCAAAGGAACAAGAACCACAGAAACGTGCGTACGCCAGCCATGGGGCTGGCGTGGAAATGTACTTGGATGCGCACATATTCACGTTCAGTTCAGTTTTGATACATACGGGGTTTTGCGTGGATAGTGACGTAAGCAAGGTTTTTGTGCGCACGCACGGTTGATACATGAGGCCCCAGGTCTCTGAGGTCAGACAGCTCCTGCTCTCTGTTCCACGGACAAAATATAAATGTTGGGGTGACCGTGCCTTTTCTGCGGCCGCACCTCGACTCTGGAATACACTCCCACTTGAGCTACGCCAGATTACTGAACTTGACCCTTTTAAATCAAAGCTTAAGACTTTTTTATTCAAACTGGCTTTTAGTAATTAAATATGTGGTGACATTTCTGGTTCTCTTTTTGTTATTTTATTGTGTTTTTCTTGCTTTTAACTTGTTGTCATTTTACTTACTGTTTTTGTTAAGCACTTTGGTCACCATCACCTTGGTTGTGTAAAGAGCTATAGAAATACATAAAGAAATGAAATTATTAAAATCCTGGAATTAAAACCTTACACCAGGGGCGATTCTAGAGTCTGCCCTTAAGGGGCGATTTTAGCCCCCATTGCTGACAATGGCTCTTGGCTTGAACAATGTGGTGACCATTGGTGTCAGAAGCATTTTTAACCTGAGTGAAGTTGGCCCCCCCACCTTCTCGAAATCAAACAAAATTGGTGTCAAACGTTTGTGCTACGTTTGTGCTGGTTTGTGCTGCAAAAATTTTCGTTTGTGCCGCTATCATTTTAAAGTTATAAAGAAATGTTTCTAGAGGTCATCAAAGGTCAACCAGCCCCCCCACCTTCTTCAAATCAAACAAAATTGGTGTCAATCAACTCGGCTACGTTTGTGCTGGTTTGTGCAGCAAATTTTTTTGTTTGTGCTGCTTTGGCTTTGAAGATATTAATGAAAGTGTAAAGGTCAAAAGGTCAACCAGCCCCCCACCTTCTCTAAATCATACAAAATTGGTGTCAATCAACTCAGCTACGTTTGAAATTTTCATTTGTGCCGCTATCATTTTAAAGTTATAAAGAAATGTTTCTAGAGGTCATCAAAGGTCAACCAACCCCCACCTTCTTCAAATCAAACAAAATTGGTGTCAATCAACTCGGCTACGTTTGTGCTGGTTTGTGCAGCAAAAAAATTCATTTGTGTTGCTTTGGTTTATGAGATATTAAAAATTATTTATAGGTCATCCAGAGGTCATATCCCCACAACTTGCTCCAAATCAAACCAAAGTGGTCTACTTTTTAGTGCTCCATTTGTGCAGGTTTGTGCAGCAAAAATTTTCATTTGTGCTGCTTTGGTTTATGAGATATTAAAAATTATTTATAGGTCATCCAGAGGTCATATACAACTTGCTCCAAATCAAACCAAAGTGGTCTACTTTTTTTAGTGCTCCATTTGTGCTGTTTTGTGCAGCAAAAAATTTCATTTGTGCTGCTTTGGTTTATGAGATATTAAAAATTATTTATAGGTCATCCAGAGGTCATATCCATATTCACAGAGGGCTGAGTGATACTAGCAATAACAGCAGATTTCAATGACAACTACTGATTCTCTGTTGTGCTATTTGAAATGTTTCAACATATTCATGTAACAGGATTGTTTTTATTATTATTTTGCTACACAGATGCCAAAGAAGTCATTGGTTCCCCAAACAGCTGTAATTGAAGTCCTCTGTGCTTCAAAAAACGCAGTCATAAGAAATGGCAACATCGCAAGTCCACGTGATGGGATATGGGGAGAGCTCAGTAAACAACTTGGCGAAAAGCTAACACCAAAAGCCCTTTACACATTTGTCAAATTAAACAGACACAATGTCTGGGCTACTCTTGATTATAAAAATGAAAAGAACATGACGGAGACAGACAGCAGTGAGAGTGACACTCCTTTTGACCAAAGCACGTCTCCTTTACAAAAGAAAGGCAATAAGACTTTTAATGTGGAGCTCCCATTTGAACAGTGGATGCATATGATTCCAGAGAGAGTCACATACAAAAAGGATATGTTTAAAAACAGGGCATACACCATTTTGAAGAGAGGCACATGGACTCACATTGTGAACGAGGGAATCTGGAATGAAATTAAAAGTTCTTGCACTTTTACATTTAAAAGAGCCAAGGTGTACCCCAACCAGGTGTCATCTTTCATCAAAATAACAGGTTTCTGTAAAGAGTGCAAGGGTCAACTGTACATTACATGTGAAAAGGAACCGGACATGCAGTGCCCAATGGTGCTTCGGTGTGTGATGGAAAACACGGACGAATCCCTACACACAGGGTTTTCAAAGAGACCATTGTCTGGAAGACTGCGTGAAGAAGTAAAAAAAGAACTTTGTGAAGGTAGACAGCAGCCACATGTGTGGAGAGCATCACAGGCAGAAAAACTGATGGACTTTGGAGGCCCTGAGCCAAGTCATCTACCAAATTTAGCAACTCTACGTAAAGCCAAACAAGAACAACATGAATCTGAAATGGCTCATAAAAACCCAATATTGTCATTACAGGCAATAAAATGTAGTTGTCCTCACAGTGGAAGTATTGGTGACATTGGATTAGACAAATTCTTCTGTCACTACTGGAGTCCTACCCAAATGATGATGTACCAGACAGAGAAACACCCCATCGTTGCTTTTGATGCAACTGGCTCAGTTGTTAAAAAGCTTGTCAGGCCGAACGGCTTGTCTGGACATATCTTCCTGTATCAAGGAGTTTTAACAGGAAGCGACAACTCCCACATCCCTGTGGTTCAAATGCTGTCAGAGCGACATGATGTACAGGCAATCACAAGATGGTTGTCAGAATGGATTCGCGCTGGAGCACCAGTCCCAAAAGAGGCAATTTCAGATTTTTCTCTAGCTTTACTTGGTGCTTTGGTTAAGGCTTTCACACACCTGTCTGATTTGAAGAGCTATGTAAATGAGTGCTTCGGTGTTCTGCTTCAAAACAAATGCAGCAAACTGCCACCATGCTTCATCCGAGTGGACGTGGCACACCTGATCAAAATGATTTCCCAGTGGGATTGTTTGAGGAAAAAACCTCATCGAGTGAAAGACTTCTATGTGCGTTCAATGGCACAGCTGGTCAAGTCGCAATCTTTGGAGGAAGCAAAGGTCATAATACGCAGCATTGCCACTGTGGCATTAAGTGAGACAGAAGGTAATGACAGTCATGGTAATCCCATCATGTCAGAAGTGTGCAAATCAAACCTTAAAAGCAAAATCGCAGATGACACTACGCCCATTTCCAGTGAAGAGGAAGCAAAAGAGGTTAGATTGGATCAAGGAACACAAATAAATACTGAGTTGAGGAGGTGGGTGACAGATATTTGTGAGGAGAGTAAGTGCCACGCTGAAGTCAATGGTGATAGAGACAATATGCACTATCTACCTGAGCTCGTCCCACACCTAATAAGATTGGGAGGATACCTACCACTCTGGACTGGAGTAATGGTTCCCCTGTTTCACAGCGAAAAGCTCACTGCAACTTCAGCTAATGTTGAAGCTGAGTTCAAGAACATTAAACATGGCTTGTTCAAGCATGAAAATCTTCCTATTAGGGTTGATAAATTCATTTCACGTCATCTTGGTTTCATTGAGGGAAACATGAGGATCTGTTCTGCCAAAAAAATAAAAAAAGAAGCAGAGGCTGCCAGAAAAGAAGAAACAGTGAAGCTTCAGAATCCAATCGAAAGTTCTGAGGAACAAGAAATGGATGAAAACTGCTCTCAGGAACCGAACACAGAAGAAACCGCAGCATTGGAAAACTGGAGAGGCCTTGCAGTCCCACCAAAGAAGAGGAAGTTGACATCATACCTCTCCCCTTGTCCCGAATGGCTCCATTCTGATCCAGCTGTAAAATTGAAAAAAGTTAAGCTGGGGCTTTTAAAAAATGGAAATAATCAACAACCAATCAGAGTCCGCAAGGAACGGTACTGCGTCACCAACACCTGTGCCTTTGATGCAGTCTGTCAAGGTATGTGCTGCGCTTTCTGTGACAGTGTTTCTGCTCAGAATGTGCTAAAAGGTACAGAGAAAAATAGTGATCCAGCTTGTGAAAGACATTGCTTCAAAGGGTGTCACTCCACATACCTATTCTTTGAGAGCTGAGATTCTGAGTTCAATATTCAGCCCTGTTCAGTTGAAGTCTGGTGTTCATCATGTTGATGCACAGTGCCATGTGTCCACAGTTATTCAAAATATAATGACAGAAAATCCAAGTAGTCACTTCACAAGACAGTGTTCCTCTCTGTACTGTAAACTTCACGTTCCAAATACAAGGAAAGTACCTTTCATTTCCATTGACTTGTCAGTCCTGTCATCTTCTGGCATAGCTCACCTTCAGTCTGCTGTTGAACAAGGGCTCCACCTTGCAGCATATCCATGCCTAAGACCAATCCAAAGTCCTGATACATGCCCAGCAGAATGTAAAACAAACATGTCAGAAAACATCCTCTGTATGAGGACTGTTTGTCACAGTCACAGAGTGCGAGAACTTGTCTGGATTGACACAGACCTTGGACAATTCTGTCCCACAACTGTGGAGCAAAGTGTCACCAAACCCAAGCAGTTTTCCCTCAGTGAATTTCCATCAACCCTTCAACTTCAAGAACAGACTCACACTGAAAGCCATCATAGCATTTCAAGAGGGTCCAACGCCTGAAACTATTGGGCATTATGTGGCATTTTGTAAGAGGCACCTGGGAAATGTACGATGACCTCAGAAAAGAAGTAATGACGCCATCTGAAAAAACCAGCATATGCCCTCACGCTGTGCTCTATGTAAAAGAGTAATGGTGAGCTTTGCTATTTCTGTAACCAGCATATTAACGTTTTTGTCCAATTGAATGCATACTTTATTTTAACATTTGTTCAAGTCAGGTTTATGTTTAGCAATCTTTCATATTAAATACATTAGCCACATGTTGCTCTGAACATAATACTAAGATGACAGGGA
>JBBPBX010018557.1:17332-33395 GCA_038048925.1 Garcialebias charrua | reverse complement strand
TGGGATCATCAAGATGTTTTTTTTTCTCAACAAATGTGAAACAGGTCTTTGTATGCTTTTTGATCAGCAGTGGTATGGGCCTTAAAACTTTCCAATTTTGCCCTTTATCTCCTGTTGAATCATAATGACTTTATGAAGCCAGTGAAGCTTGTAGGATTTTTGATGTTCTGGGTTGTTCTGGGAACTCTTGGATAAGTAGTTATGGGAACACTTATGGGAAGGTTCACCACTGCTCCATGTTTTTTTTTTTCATCGGTGAATAATGTTTTTCCTAAAGTGATTTCTTGATTCTACAGGTATGGAAGTAATCAGGCCTGGGTGTGGCTGGTGAAACTGAACTCTGATTTCCAAATAAATAATAATAATAATAATAATAATAATAATAATAATAATAATAATAATAAACTTTATTTGTATAGCACCTTCCTACAATGTCTTGCATTGAACAAGGTGCTTAACAGGATAGAAAAGATAAAAACAGGTACAATAAATCAGTGAAAATAAAAACAGCAGCAGTAAAAGGAGGCAGTGGAAATAAAAATACTAAATACTAAAATACCAAAAGTAATAAAAGTTACAGACTGAAAGTCACAGATTATTCATGATGTCTCATTGGGGGCAAATACCATATCACAAAGGGCCACGTTGATTTGGCAGTGGGTTTGGATGTTGTCAGTTTATACAATGGGCGTTATCAACTGTTATCATCCCCATTTGTAGCGGCGAATAGGTCGCAATCTACCTACTAGCATGTTTAACAGAACGTTATCAGCGTTATAATTGCTGTGAGTAGGCAGCGTGTTTCAGTAAACCCGGAAGTGTAGCGTTTTTGTTTTTTTCAGCTTATGTAACCGTTTTCCTCAACCTAACCTTAAACCTGACCCCGAGGACCAACCCTAAACCTAACCCCCTTACCCTTGTGCCTAAACCTAACCAAGACCCTAAACCTAACGTTAGAGGCTTTACTTGAAACTTTAACACGTAGCTAAAGACGGAGCCTGCTGTCATCGCTTGTAACGGTAACAACGTACCTTTAAACCTACTACTGTAGTGGGTACAGTAGGGGTATTCTGACCGCTACGTATGGGGATGATAATAATTGATAAGGGCCATTTTATGGTTGATAACATCCAAAGCGGGTGGATTTGGAGATCTTCTATCTCTTAATGACATCATCATTTGAAAACTGCACCTTGTTTTCACTCATTTTATCTTTGCCAGATATTAATATCTTTTGCTGATTTGAAACAATAGTGTAAGCTAAAACAAGAGGAATAGGGAAAACAGCATTGTACAGTATTTGCTTTTCTTTCTTTTTTGTTTGTTTCAGCAACAGACTTTTCATGACATTTGCATTCATCCTTTGCAGTTGGGAATCTTCTCATAAGTGCACCTCTAACCAAATGTATTTAAAGAATAAAAACAGGTGAAAAAAACGTGCTTTCTTATCTCTATTTAAATGCACCGTAATCAGCAGCTTGTTTAATTTTTCCTTCCTAAATACCTCTGCTCTGGTTTGGTATAAAACACGGGGATTACTGTAACTAAAGTGGATGTTGCATTTGTCGCCTTTCGGACGAAAGACGAAACGTTTCTACAATTTTTTTTGCTTTGTTTTGTTGTTTTGAATGTCCAGAGGACCAGACTTAGCTTTTTTAGATTTTTCCACCTGGATATTGAGCATGCATCAGGGTATTTGTCGCTTTGTTTTGCTGCAATACATTTTGTAGTCCTGCGTCTGAGTTTTTGGCACATGTTCAAAAATGGCAGTGTCCCCTACTCAGTGCGATGAGGCTTTCATTTGCGCTTTAATTTATGGTTTAAGTAAAGTAAGTAATTTAGTAAGTAAAAACGTCATTTTCTCAGATCTCACTGGTGAGAAGGACAAGTCGTCTTCACTATATATTCAAAATCCTCACAACTGTCCCCCAGCCACCGCAGAGCTTGTCAAGTTTATTCTGAGAATTGGAGCCTCGGGTTCTGCTGCAGAAACAACAAATGGATATTGAAAGATTTGATTCTATGTTTGTGTGGGCCCTTTTTTTAATTCCTCATGAAGTTTTTTTTTTTGTTGGGTGAAAAGTAAATTTGGAACACAGCTTAAAGCTCCAGGCTGCACAGGAACAGTACACATGCACTAACATGTGCACGCAGCTGGACCAGAACATAGAACAGAGAAGGTCAGATTACAACACACACACAAAGGAAGTCAGACTTTGATCTTTGGTGAGAACTGCATTCTTTCAGTGTATCTCAAGATAGCAAATTGCCTGCTGCTACATGAACGTTTTTAATATTGTACGGTGCTGTGCAATATGCTTGCAATACTTCTTTTATTTATTTATATTTGGTTTTATTTGAAGAAAGCCACACGTTTGTATTATTTTAAACAACTTCTTAAAGTTTTCTGAACTTCATTCCGCAGTTTTTTATTTGTTTTTCAGTTTTATTGCGATTGTACCCATTTCAGAGGAATTTCTATTTTTTTGTTTCAATGTTTAACCACCTACGGCTGACCAGTGAATTATTCAGGCATTAAGATAAAACCCAAGAGACTGATGAGATTTGTTTTGGCACATTCTGGGAAAGACTAAACAGGAAGGAGCCAGGTTTTAAAAGAACTAAAAAGAACAGCTAATCTCAGGACGTTTTTGTGGAATGGAAACAAAATGAAAGAGTTATGCCTGAAAACTATCCAGCTAATAATGAGCATCTAAAAATCATCTTATATATAAACTGCAAAGTATCTGAACGAAAGAAGCACTATCATTAAGTTAATCATCTTTAGGTTTTCAGCTGACAACTCTTTAAGAATCACTATGTAGGTGCTAAAATATATATTTTAAACGTATAAAGCTGTTTGAATTTGTATTATTTTTAACCAATTAAATTAAAATACAGTATTGCATGTCAGAGAAACGAGCTGCTAGAAATTGTCTAGAATGATATTAAAAATGAAAATTGCTAAATTATTTATTATGTAAACCAAAAAAGAAATTTCTTTACTTATTTGTTTATTTATTTATTTACTTATTTACTCGTTTTTTTTTGTACTTATTCATGTACTAATTTACTCACTTATTCTTTTATTTACTTACTTGTTTACTTAAATATTTACTTATTTGTTTACTTGTTTACTTATTTGTGTACTTACTTACTAACTTACTTGTAATTAACTTACTCATTTACTTGTTTGCTTACTTATTTATTAACTTATTTGCTTACTTATTTACTTACTTGTTTACTTATTTACCTACTTATGTACTTCTTTACTTGTTATTTACTTATTTACTTACTTATCTACTTACTTTTTTACTTACTTTTTTACTATTTACTTACTTATTTACTTACTTATTTACTTAATTAACTAAATGCTTACTTAATTACCTGTACTGTACTTAGCATTTTCTCTTAAATAAATCAGGAACGAAAAGTTGTCTGCAAATCATTTTTTAGGAATCTTTCAATGCCCATACAACCTTTTAAAAGACAAAAAGCCTGGATTACAATTAGTGTTTACATGAGCACCGAACGAGTAATGGATCGGCGTAAACCACCCGTTTCGATCTGATCACAAATTAGGTCGGATCACGTCGAATACACAAAAAATGACCCGAACGGGGTGTTTACATGACGCACTTTTGATCCGATCGGCTGTTTGATCCTATCACTTATGTCCATGTAAACATAGCTAATGTTTACATGCAAGTTTCTCTGGTGTGACAAAATGCCTGCAGAAGGGTCAGATGCAAATAAATAAATAAATGTATGCCACTTTTCCTACCATACTGGTAGCAAAGATATTTAAGAGTCACCAAATGTTCCAGTCCACCAATATGTTGTTTATATTTGTGTGTAAGACAAAGCAGGTGTCGTACAGGGGCGAACCGAATAACATAATTTTTGACATATGGCAAAATATCTTTTTTCAACAGCAAAGTGTGTTCTTAAAATTTAAAACACACATTCCAAAACTGCTAACTTTTTGTGCAAAAGATCTTATGACTCGCAACATGAACAATCCCTGCTGCCTTTTGAACTTTTAGTCACTGCAGTCTTGAAGAAATCTTTGAAGGGACTTGTCTTGATGCAGGTTCAATAATCCAGGTAGATGAATCTAACAAGGTTGAGTCAGGTCCTCTGGACGGATTCTTCTTTGTTTAAACGTTTCGTCTTTTATCCACAACAACACTTCTTCAGTCTGAGGAGCTGCAGCACCTTCTCATAGTGGATCAACCAGTTTGCTGGTAACAGCCAGAACTAGTTGCTCACATGCCAAATGAGGACCATCAGCCTAGTGACCGATCGTTAGTGCCCTGATGGCCGCTTGCTTTTCACAGAGGGCTGAGTGATGCAATAACAGCATTGTAAGAGAGGGGGACAGTTGAACACAAAGATCTCTGTCCCTGTTTAACGATGAACAAGCTCTCTTCACAAAGATGACTTCCTTCACTTCTCCCTCAAACCATCGTTCCTCTCTATCAAGGATGTGAACTTATCTCTGAAAGAGTGAGCGCTGGCCTGGAGATGAGACCCCAGAAGCCTGATGATGTTGCTCTTCATGCGCTGTTCCATCCTTTTGGCCAGATGCTGTTTAATTTCCCGGATGTAAGACTCATCACAGCACTCCTGGCCCTGAACAGCATACACAATATTACTCTATGCCAGGGGACCGGATCTTTGGTCCCCTGATCTTTCGGCTTGCCTCAGCAACTCCAAACCACCACCCCCAACATCAGCAGAGAGGAAAGTGACATTATTTTTTACAATAGATTGTTTTCTTTCTATCCTTGTTGTGTGTCCGTCTTTCTTCCTCTCAGCAAACTTCAACCTCAGATAACAATCTCCCACTGCAACGTCAGAGGTTTCCCTGATTCATCCAGACTTTGCCGGATTGATACTGACGCAGCTGCTCCCAGCCAACAACCTGACAGGCAGCGAGAGCAGGAGAATGAGAAGGCAGCAGCAGATAGATAGATGGCACTTCACATCTGCTGGATGGTCAACAGAGTCAAGGGGATCTCCTAAATCTAACAACATCTTTCAGACCTCAGGGACGACCCCAAAAACCTCCTCCGCTTTTCAGAAAGAACAACTAAGGCAGGCTGGGTGGAGGTTCCAGAGAACATTAGTCACACAGAAAAGTTTGGCTTTGTTTTTTTCCCATTGCATAGAAATAAATGCTAAGTTCTTCCTCCTCGCTTTATTGCCAACTGGCACCGTGCTGCATCCCTCTTTTTTATCTCCATCTCTTTGCCTTTCCCTCTCTAAGCATCTCCTCTGTTCTCTTTTGAGTTATGGGTCTGTTTGTTATACAATTAGCCTGCTGGGATAGGCCTCATATATAAAGCCGAGGGTGTAGATCAGCGAGTCGTCCACCCTCGTCTCTCTATTGGTCCCTGTCCATCTGTGTATGTGCATGTTGGAGTGAACACGTTTGTGTGTCTGTTGCATGTGAGGCTGAATAGCGGGAGAGGAGCTGTGTCGTTAAAGTGTCTCCACTCGGTCTGTTGGCCTCGTGCACCCCACATTGT
Source organism: Garcialebias charrua (assembly GCA_038048925.1). Classification (NCBI taxonomy): domain Eukaryota; kingdom Metazoa; phylum Chordata; class Actinopteri; order Cyprinodontiformes; family Rivulidae; genus Garcialebias; species Garcialebias charrua. Next base: position 27,861 of record JBBPBX010018557.1, on the reverse strand, counting down.
CACACACACACACACACACACACACACACACACATATAAAAGCCTTGACTATCGCAACCACCACTTCCAAATATTATATCTCCTCCATGCCATGGGTATGTTGGTGAGAAGTGTGAACAGCTTGGATGTTTGTCACAATAAAGTTCAGAACAAGTTTTTGACCAGCTGGGTATTTATGTCACTGCAGCTCACAGTTCAACTTATAAGTGATAACGATCTGAAACAAACCAGTCTCCAGCTGTGGTTCAGAAGGTCCAAACTGGAATCAAGATTCCCAACAGAAAGAAAATCCTGCTCTGGAGCTCACGCATTATTAACTCATGACGCTGTTCTGCAAATGAGGTGTGAGCAACACGTTATTTCTTGACGAGGAACATTTTTGATCGTGCAGTGTTGTCATCACAGATACATAAAGCTGCCAAGTAACCAGTGGAAAAACCATGAAACTTTACGTCTCAATCACTCAGCTGCACAAATGTCTGTAAACTGAGGTTAACCGATCGGCTGGCTGATTATTTACAATTTTTTGAAAATGATTGGCAGTTAAGAGCCTATAAGCCCATGCACAGTACTGTTATAGATGTCGTGAAAATCTTTTAGCTAACAGTCCTTCTTGCAACTTTGATGTGTTTAATATGATAATTGTAATGTCAACAGAGTTTAGGAGTTTTTTTTATTTTTTAGATTTCCTACATCCACAAACCTGTTTACAAAATAAGTGTGCAATGTATTTTTTTTGTTTGTTTGTTTGGTTTTGAAACGGTAATTTTCAAAAATGGCAAATTTGTACATTAATGCAAATTGAATTTCAACTTTTCACAATAACAAACTAAGGAGGCCGAAAACAAAAATGAGCATCATCTATTGGCTGTCCTTCTTTCTACAAGGTAGCATGGGTCAAAAAACCTCATAACGATTCTGATCTACTGGTAAACAGATATTTTTAACTTGACAACAAAACAGTTTTATGTTTCACAAATTTTTTTTTTGCTGTGCTTATCTTTTTCCTATAAGTGCAGTTATGTGGGTAGAGCTGCCATTTCTAACTCGGGCCCAAAGCCCGTCCTGATCTGAAATTGGGCTGGGCTGGGCCGGGCCCTGACAATGTGCTGGATGGGCAGGCCGGGTCGGTGTCTGGCTTTTGATTGTGTCAGCGGATCAGCTGCAATTTAAATATATGGCAATATGGCTTGCCATACTTTCACCAGCCATACATTCACCAGCCATACATGGCAATTCCACCGTGAGCTGACCGGCCTTGAAAGAAGTTCCATTAAGTTTCAGCTGGGACTAACAGTAGGCTACTGCTAGGAAGCAATCCATCGACCAAATGGACGTTTAGCCGCTGCGCTCAACAGATGCACGCAGCCGGCGACCCAGACAGGTGAGATTCAAAAGCAGACATGTCAGAGTAGGGTCTGTGTCTGAATAATGCAGAATGCAGGCAGAAGCAGGGATTTAATGCACTTTGATGGCCATGAAAGGACAAACACCCCCTCAGCTCCGATCTTCTGTCCCTTTTATTCAGCCACGCACATCTGTTAATAACTATATAAGTAATCAAAGCTTAATTAAAAATGTCTGGGTGTTTTTTCGGGTTCAGACCAGTAATTATTGTTAAAGGGGACCAATTATTGGTCCTATAAATTTTTATGGTATGTCTGTGGGCTATCCAGACCATGTTCATTCAATTTAATGCACAAAATAATTCTTAGATAATAAAATATCCCCTTTCTAGTTGTGCCTTTTCTCACTTCCGTTCTGAACAGGCTGTTTATGATAATGAGCTCTGAAGGCCACGCCCTTCAAAAATCTGTTTACATTAACTCCGCCCTCCAAAGGGGACCCTGAGTCAGACCCAGAGGCAGACGCCATTTTGGGCAGGGCAAATGAGGCGCTGACGCGTCGCGTAGGCCGCTGAGAAACATCCATAAGTTCACCCTCCATGTTAAAAACTCTTCGTCTGACTCTTCGAAAACAAGCAATAAGGCTGCAGAGTAACACACTGGCTGCTAACTGCTTAGTGCGAGCACCGCTTTTTTTTCACGGACCACATCCGGCGCGGACCGGATATGGTCCGTGAGCAGTCGTCCGGTTGATTTAAGAGCCCGTAAATAAGTTTTTTCGTTTTTACTGATAGATAATTAGTTATTAGCGGTACTGCATTTTAACAACAACGAAACATCGAACTCTGAGATGAACTCAGGAAAAACAACCGTGACGTCTTTTATACTGAAGTGGGTGGAGCATCACCAGGGGTTGCTAGGTGAGGGGCTGGACTCAGGTTGGGGTGGGTTGTCCTACGGCTTGTGACATCACAAGCGCCAGGATTTGAAAACGAGACATTTATATCACTGAAAAATAAATATACTTAGAGTAAATATACCACTGGGTGCATTTTTTTGGCCCTAGGACTGTTTTTTTAAGAAGTACATAACCAAAGTTGAGTAAAAAAAAACATTAAAAAGTGAATTTTGCATCTTTGGTCCCCTTTAATTCATCTGGTCGGGTGGGGTTCAGAAATTATGGCTACGGGCCGGGGCTGGGTCCGATCAGATTTTTTTGGGCCTAATACAACTTTACATGTGGGAACTAACTTGCACAAAGATTTTGCGATTGTTTTTATGCCGGATGCCCTTCTTGATGCAACCACAGACTACCGAGCTACAACAACGCTCTGTGTGGAGCAGAGAGCTGCCATCTAGGACGACCCAGGGAGTAGATGGTGGGTGTTAGGAGCCTTGCTCAAGGGCCCAGAGTGGGGCAAACGAGGGTGGAGGTAGGTGTAGGAGTTTCATTTTTCCCACCCACATATTGAAGTTGTGGGTCTGGGGAGTTGAACTGGCGACCTGCCGATCACAGGCCTGCGCGCCTATAGCCTCTGTGCCACCACTTCCCCCACAGCCATGTTGGACAGTATCATTTTTTATATTTACCCCCAAAAAACATGAATTTTCTTGTGAAAACAAAAAAGGTTGAATCATGTAATCTGGACCTGTTTCTTTAAGTGAGAAACATTTTGTCCCCGATCCAGAGGACTTCTTCAGTCTATGGCCTGCCATCCAGATCTGTTCCATAAGTAGCCTTCACTGCTGTGTTTCAAACCATCCTCCTGTTAGAATTGATCTGGGTTGGCTATCTGGTTGGCAGGCCGTAGACTGAGGGAATCCTCTGGATGGGGGACAAACGTTTCTCACTTAAAAAAAAATAAATGGTCCAGATGACATGATTTAACCTTTTTTGTTGTTGTCTACTTGGATGACCGAGCTTACAAAAAACTTCTTCTGAACCACGTTGGCCTTGGTTGTCCTCATCTCTGGGAGTAGCAAGTTGGCCATCTGGCCTAAAACATTTGGTTGTTGTACATGATGATTGATTGTTTTGCATGTGTTAAAAGTCTACTTTTGAGATTCTAACAGGAAGTTGGTTTGAAACACAGCAGTGAAGACTACCAAATGATCTAGTTAGCAGGCCGTAGACTGAGGAAGTCCTCTGGATGGGGGACGAAACGTTTCTCACTTAAAAAAATAAATGGTCCAGATGACATAATAATAATAATAATAATAATGTCTATTCCTGTCATCTGCGTATGTTTCCCATACACAGACGAAATTCGTCTCTGCATTTAACCCAACCACCTACCAGGCGGTGCAGTGAGCAGCCCGAAAGCGCCCGGGGAGCTGGAGAAATAGGTGTGCACTCATAGACACCCCAAGCTGGGTAGTGGCCGGGGCGCGAACCCGCGACCTTCGGATCCGTAGTCAAAAGCCCTGCACCTGATGATTGAGCTTACAAACCTTTTCTTGTAAAGTCATGTTAATGCACAGAAATCATGTTTTTATTTACAAAGTTGTTACTCATCTTTGAAAGAGCTAGTTTTAATTTGATAATAATAAGTGCTGTGTGTTATCATCATTGCATGTTCCCATACAATGGTGAAATTAGTTCTCTGCATTTAACCCATCGCACCTGAGAGACACCCAGGTGGAGCAGTGGGCAGCTGTGTAAACGTCCAGGGAGCAATTAGGGATTAGGTGTCCTGCTTAGAGACACCACAGTGGAAATGGCGGGGGATTGAACCTGGGATTTTCGGGTCCCGAGTCAGCATAAAGTACTTTAGTTGAAATACAGTGTTCCACTTCATCATTATTAGCAGCAGCTCCAGCTCATTTACAGCAGGATTTCTATATGTATTATTTGAAACATCTTAAAACTGAGTAATGTTTGGGAATAATAAAGTCATTTTTAGATCAATGCACACAGCAAATCACAGTATTTCCCAACCTGTGAGCCTCACAATCACTGATTGTTATTGCTGAGTTCCAAGTGCTGACATAAAGAGCCCACAATGACTGAGTTACAATGTCAAGAAGTTATCCATGAGTTTTTTGTTCAAACAAAAAAAAACTTTCCATGCACGTCAGCATCTACTTACCTTTACACGCGCCGCCTTTCTCTTCATGTCCCGGTTTGCAGAAACATCCACCAATAGGAACCAACCACTCTCCGTCAGCACCGCAGTACATTTTAGGCTCCTCTCTTTCCTCTGACTGGTTGACACATGAACCTCTGACTTCAACTAACGAGGACGTATCAGCGCCGGTGACCGTGTCGGGAAAAGTTGCCAAGTTCCGAACGGTGAGCGGGCAAGTTTTGTAGAAGACTCGGACGGAAACCAAAGCGATGCAGGCGCCAACATCCTGAAAGGCCAAGTAGAAGCCCTTCCGCGTTGTGACTCGTACATCCCGCACCTCTGTGTTCAGTTTCATGATGCGGTCTCCGACATCCACCTGAGTGGGAAGAGAACCGGGTTACTTTAATTGGACTGTACAGGAAAATGTGTCCGTTCTTATTAATCCAATTTGTACGTTTGTGGGAGTTTCAATAGAGCCATGACTGATGTTCCCATTTCCAGCACTTTGCTCTCATTCAGATTAACTCTGCATTGATTTCAAAGGTAAAATAAGCTTGGACGCTCGCAACACTTAAATCACTTGACACTAACAGATAAGCAAAAGCACCCTGCCCATAGTCCTAGGACAGCGAAACAGACATTCAAGATAAAAGTGCTTGTAAGCCACGTCAGAAAATTAGTGGTAAGTGCCAAAAGGTTGTATTTTCCACGTGGCAGCAAATTAAAGTGAGAGGACGTGGGAGGATAAAGAACTGAAAGCCTGACTCGGATGTTTGACGTTACCTGGGTGAAGCTCTCGTCTGCTGCCACCGTGTCCACCTTACTGAAGCTGCTCTCTTTGATGTAGCTCTCTCGGTCTTCGTTGGACTCGTGGTAGTACAGATTGAACGTTTCCTGCAAGACACAGATCGTGACGGAGAAAAGAGGAGCCGAGGTGTCAGTTCATGAGCAGCAGCGCTCATCTGTTGTCTTAACAAGACACCAAGTCAGAGTCAGAACTGAGTAATCAGCAGGAGTCATACATTTTAAAAGTTTATTTAACAAACGTCTGCAGATTAACCAATGATGAACGTTAAAGTATATATTAAAAAAAAGTCAACCGTTATCAAACATCATCATTTCTGGTTGTTTTCTGTGTACCTTGCAGGTGCCGGTGACGCCTGGCAGGCTGTTGCAGTCTCTCAAAGTAAACTTGACTTCAACGTAAACCCGCTGAGCCCCGGACCGAGGGATCCAGTCCGTCCGCAGCCAGTTGTTCTGACTGGGTTCGAGGACGTTACACACCTGGTAGGTCCTGATGGGGATGTTCTTCTCATCCATGATGCTCACCTCCTCCCACTGCGAACACAAATATGTCACCACACCAGTACAGGGAACATCTTACGTGAACAATAACTGCATCTCAGTTGATACCACAAATGAATTCATGCTCATTCACTTTTAGGCAAACAACATGAAAGTCATCTTCAAAGTAACCGTAATTCATAACTCATGGTTATGGGTTGAATCAGATCTGCTGAAGTGGGGTTTAACTAAATACAGATAATCCCCGACTTACGAGCGCATCGCCATACGAGGTTCCGGACTTACGAGCTCACTAACGAACAGTAAATTTGTAAAGAACATACAGAAAATACAGCACTTTTATGTGTTTTTAGATGAAAGTGTGTTAGCTAACCATTTGGAAACAAGTTCCTGAGCATGTTTATGAACTAGTATGAACGTTTGTGATGAAAAACGAGTGTTCGTAGTAGCGCTAGCATACATTTTCCGACTTACGACAGAAAATCCGGACTTACGAGCGACACGTGTTTCGGGTTCCGACATACGAGATTTCGTGTTACGAGATAGTCGTAGGAACGGAACTCGCTCGTAAGTCGGGGATTACCTGTAAGTTGATTTACTAAAAGATAATGATACAAAAAAAGCAAAGCAAATGGCGATGAATTGTGTTAGTGTCAAAATAATACATTTGAAATGTCTGAGAATGTCAGCATTTTGGTCAACGGTGTTATTTTCAAAGTGCTTTATAAATAAAGTTGTATTGTATTGAATGTGTGTATTTTTTACAGAAGCATCTGCGTACCTGTTGATGTCCTAATTGTTCAGTGACAGCCCACTGTGGACTGTCATTGTGTGTATATCTTCACACAGGGCTTTCCACTTGCCATCGAATCACCCAAGGTAGAATAAAGTGACAGGTATGATCAGTGGGTTATCTAGAACAGATAAGATAAATCCCTCTCCACAGAGCACTTCACAATATCTGAAATTGGGCCATTTTAAAGCTTCTTCTTATTCATGAAAGTAAAATTTAAAGTTAGTTATCCTGTAACAGCCTTGTTGACCTTTCATATAAAAGGTCAGGAAAACTCAGCAGTCAGATAAGATCCAAACACTCGAAAACACCAAGAGAAGCAGGATCCCTGCTGGGCAGCCGCAGCGAATTGAGTCATTTTCACAAAAAGATAAAATCATCAAGAAAGCAGCCCCTGTTTGTGCAACGAAGCTGTGTTAGATTGTTTTTCCACTTTGCGCTCAGATGAACTGAAACTGGCCACCTGAGACTCTCGGTCCTCACAGGTGATGTAAACCAGGTTCAGATGCTGGTGTGCTTCCTCTAACTCACTGCTGTCACAGGACAACGTCCACGGTGCATCAATATTCCACAGTGGGCAGTAGTTCCTGTTTGTTGGGCGATGAAGGCTTCAGCAGGGGCATTTGGGCACAACCTCCACTGCACCACCCATCTCAATGGGGCTGATTATTTGCCTTGTATTGTGACCCTTCAAACGACCGCATATAGCCTCTCAGCTCCAAATTGTCTTTTTATTGTCACTGAATAATAATCTGCTCTCTCCTTACGACTGAGAGCTGTATACACACTAAATTCAGCGTGTCCAGAGAGAGAAGAAAGAGTTAGAGAGGCCGGGAGTGGCAGACTGAGCGAGCGGGGCGGTGGTGGGGGTGGTTTGCCTGTATCCCAGCCCCAGGCTTGATCGATATTTTGTCAGCGGTCCATGCAGGCCTATTGCCGACAAGCTGATAAATGAACAGTGATGTAAGTTTTTACCAGGCCTGCAGGAAGAGTCTGCACTGCAGTAAACATTTAAGAGATTTTAACCTTCTAAAGTCTTGATTTCATCTTTAATGTAAATTGACAGTAATTATTGACTTATTATCAGTGTTTTCTTGTCCAGTGTGTGTTGCTGTGCAGTGTGTATGGAAGAAGACATGGAGTGTGATGTCTGCTTTAAAGCTTCCTTTGGAAACAACAGTCCCAGCTGTCAAGGGGAAGAAAGCTTTGCATTTGACCATACAGAAAGTGAGTTTTTGTGTGTGTCTGTGTATATTGAGGGGGGCAGGGGGTTCTGTAATCTAAAGCTCAGTACGTGAAGACCAGGACCCCGTCAATCAAGCTGCATGTGATAGAACAAGAGTTTGTCCAAAGTCAAGTTCACCCCAGAACTCCTAAACCAACAAAGTGGTTCAGGAAGAGAAAGATGGCGGATGTGTTGCCACATCACACTGACACAAAAAAAAAAGTATAAAATAAGCTGGATGTATAATAAAATATAAAACAAAATATCTCCAGGATTTATTCTGGCAAGTGTAGTACACAAATCCTTAAAAAATGACACCCACCATCAAGCTGGTTTGTGCTTTTTGCTTGTGCCAAACGCACCGCCAGCAATCTCCTATTAGCACTTAGGCTTGGAGAACAACAGCACATTGCAAAAGCTGTGGGAAGAGAACCAAGCGTGTGTGTGATGTGTGCGTTTGTGTGCACGAGGCAGAGATTGTGTTTTGAAAGAAGAAAGCAGGTTGTAAACAGTGTATCTGTAATTTTTTTTATTATTTTTTTTATAAATTTTAAAAAGCCCCCACTCACCCCTCCCTCTGAGGGACTGGCTGCCCATTTCAGCTCTCCTGGCACTGTCCTGGTATCCAGCAGGGTCACTAAAATCACATATTCACAAATGCAATTGGTTTTAGGAACAAATAACCAAAGTAGCTTCAACACATGGCTAATAAATAAATAAAAAGTTGAAGTGGAAGACCTTCCCTTTGGAAGAATAACTGCTCTACTTTGCAACTTTTTGTTTTACAAGACATTAAACACAAATATCTTGCTTATAATTTATAACTTTTATTATTACACAATGCATGATTTTTTTAACGTTTTAAACTGAAGCTTGGAAGGAATAAAAAAAAAACATGTATTTCACAACAATGTGCAGTATTTACAACACAAAGGAACTTAGTGCGCGCACAAAAGAGTGTTGAACTCATCCAGAAATATCAGAATATATTCATAAATCACTTCTTCTCTCATGAGTGTCGCTCCTCATCCTGGATGCGCCCCGGAGCGCGCGCAGCTGACTGGAACCTGAGACCCCCCCACCCCCCATCCCTCCCCTCCTAACTTCCTTACCTTCATTGGGGGGGTAGACCCTCGTCCTCGCGCTTGAAACCAGCGTGATGATCCAGACGGACGTGGACAAGGTTCTCCACCAGCTCGCAGCCATGTGTGCCGTGCGGACGCGTGCGCCTTCTCCGTTGGCTCTGATGAGCGCACGGTGCTGAGGCGCCTCCATCCCGGTGGGAGAAGTGCGTGCGTGTGCGTGAAGGCGCGCGCGCGTGTGTGAGAGAGAGAGTGGAACCAGCAGGAGAGACTGGGGCGGTCTCCACTCAGAAGCTTCCCTTAATGGTAAATGACATGGACCTGACGACGCACAGTCATCATCTTCATCATCATTAACAGAACTTTGCTGATTGAAGGATAAAAAATAAAAAATAAAAAAAAAGGAAAGTTCTAGGACTTTAATCTTCAACAGAAAGTGAAATTATAAAAAGGAACCAGACATTCTGAGCTGACTCCAGATTGATTCAGTGAACATTGTTGCGCATCAGAAGTGGCATTTCGGTGATGATAACCTAAAGGAGGGGGGTCATAAACAACCACACTTTACAAAAGAAAGAGGGGGAGGAAGTCGCATAATTTCAAAAACATGAACATGGGCTGAGTTTGGTTCTTTGTCCTGAGGAGGAGTCCACAGTGAAGAGTGTGACTGCAGCGCCACCTGTTGATGGATGGAGGGTGATGGGTTGGGGGTGTAATCCAGGCTGTTGTGGTGCTAATGACGAGAGAGCTTCAGACAGTCTCCAACCATCTGTCAGCTGCACTTGCTGATGTTTTTAAAACCCATACGGGCATAATTTAAAAAAACCGACTCGTTTCTTAATAAACAAAAAGGGGTAAACAAACAGTTGCAGAGCAAACGGCCTTGTCTGGAGGCCATGAGGGGACGAACAAAGAACATGTCCCTGGTCTGACACTCTGCCCCCCATGAAGTTTCTGGAAAACAGTTGCTCTTCATGACGGCAGCCTAAAATTATTATTTAATGCGTACCTCCATAGAGAGGTGGGGGTCTTTTTTTGACTGTGTTTGTCTGTTATAAAACTATTTCTTGAACAAATAAACAAAATTTAATACAACTCTTAGATAGCAACCGTTGAATGTAGGCCTACGTCTACAACTGATTAAATTCTGAATAAACTCCAAAGGTGACTGCCACAGACAAGCAACCACAAAAAAGCAAATAGTTCAAGTTCAAGTTCCTTTATTATCCCCGAGGGGCAATTAGTTTTGCAGTCAATAGGTGTGTACAAATTCATACAGATGCACTTACACACATACACATATAAACACAAGTCAATAAAACATTAACAGTGTTAAAATTAGTGTGCATTGAGAAACCTGATTGCTACAGGGATAAATGAGTTTTTAAATCTGTTCGTTCTACATCTGGTTTGCAGAAACCTGCGTCCAGATGGGAGCAGCCTGAACTCGTTATGGAGTGGGTGATCAGGGTTTGCCAGAATCTGCCTGGCCTTAAGGTTGGTTTATACTTCTTGTCTTACGTCTTTTACCCCCCGTTGAGTGAAAAGAGGTTGCGCAACTTCTGTCTGCACTCCCGCTGCGATCTTGTACATGGCCCCCCAAGCAGAACTCCGAGACGCGGAGGATGCATCTCGGAGCGTGTAATTGGTTCAAAGTTTGTGGGCGTTTTTTGTTTGCGCCTTTCAGCGCAAGCTGAATTTCATTAAAAT